>JAKSZU010000001.1:83664781-83797281 GCA_026018925.1 Tupaia tana | reverse complement strand
GTGTTGATCCTTCAGTTAATTTTGCTGTTCCAACAAATGGTATATTAACACTGTTGTAAGAAGTGTGGCTAGTTGGTGCATTAGAATTACTTTATAGCCAAGGTATATCAGCTTTGCTGAGAAACTAAAGTCCATTGGAAGCTTGCCTGAGTACTAAGTTTTAGCTGTTTACTACAGTTTTAATATTTGCAAACATGTTTTGACTGTATGTAATAGAATAAAAGAATATGTGACGTGCTTTTGCAGAACTCCAAAAACCAAGTTTATTTGACATATAACTTTAATTTTAAACTCATAAGTTTTTTGTATTTCTAATAATTGATGTACTTGTTTCTAGGGTCCACCTACAGATGCTCCTGCAGTGGACACAGCAGAACAAGTCTATATCTCCTCTCTGGCACTGTTAAAAGTAAGTAGTAAATGGAGTTACTTCCTTTAGAGAGCTCTTTTGCTTTCCCTGTGTCTTTTAATTTAGAATAGTTGTTACCTAATATTCTCAAACGTAAGCTATTCTTATAGGTGAATCTACAAATTCGAGTGTTTTGTTTCTATTGAAACAAAATTAGGTTATTAAAAAGAGGGAGGGAGCACAGATCTCAAAGAAATAGGCTTTGTGTCCACATATCTTCCTCTTTACAGATGTTAAAACATGGCCGTGCTGGAGTTCCAATGGAAGTCATGGGTCTGATGCTTGGAGAATTTGTTGATGATTACACCGTCAGGGTGATTGATGTGTTTGCCATGCCACAGTCAGGAACAGTGAGTACTTTTGTGGTTGCTTGCTGCAAGTAAACATATTTCTCTTCTTTTCTTTTCCTAAACAAAATAAGTTTGATCATATTTTGCCTTTCCTATAGGAAAAATAAATCATAATTAATGACAGAAATTTCTAGATTGTATTAAATTAAGTCGTTTAAATCTTTTAAATGTATTATGACTTATTATAAATCCTAACACTAAATCCCTTAACCCATTCCTTCAGTTTTAACTAGTGTACCATATTGGATTAAGTTAGCTATCCTATAAAAGCAGGGTATTACTTTGAGTAGTTTGAACACTTGGTTCAAAAGATTCCAGAGACTCTGTGTTAAATTTTTAATTAAAGTACATTTACCAGTTCTCATGTCTTGTTCCTATTGGGGTTTTTTTCCTGTCTTTTTTTAAATGGTCAGTATATGGTAATGAATGACTTTTAAACTTTTTTTTTTTTGATTAAAAATACTAAGTTCTGGGACCAGCAGTTAGCGTAATGGCTATGTTGCTGGACTCCCACGTAGTCGACCGCGGTTCGAGTCCCGGACCCGGCGGCTTAAACTCACGCCGGGCGCGAGTGCGTGCGTGCCCAAGATCCCGAGAGGAGAATGGAGGAGAAGGGATTGCGGCGTGGCCATCCCCCCTGGGGGGTGATTTCCTGCTTTCTGTCTCTCTGTCTCTCTCTGTCTGGCGAGCGCACGCGCCCTATAGCAAAAACCTCTCCAAAAAAAGAAAAAAAAAAAAATACTAAGTTGTAAAAAATCTTGAAAGCTTCTAGTGAACCTTAATTATTGTTGCCCTGGCATGGCAAATTCCTTTGTATGAGTCATACTTCATACAGATATTCAGAGTTCATCTTTCATACCTGCTTGGAATGTATTTCTCTTTCTAAAGGTTTTTTTTTGTTCAGTTTTGTTTTGCCTTTTTGTTCAGTGCATTGAACTCGTGTAGAAAGGTGCATATTTAGGGACCAGCAGTTAGCGCAATGGCTATGTCGCTGGACTCCCATGTAGTTAACCGCGGTTGGAGTCCCAGAACCCGGTGGCTTAAACTCACGCCAGGTGTGTGTGCGTGTGTGCCCAAGATCCTGAGAGGAGAATGGAGGGGAAGGGATTGTGGTGTGGCCATCCCCCTTTGGGGGTGATTTCTTGCCTTCTGTCTCTCTGTCTGTCTGGCGAGCGCATGCGCCCTATAGCAAAAAAACCTCTCTAAAAAAAGAAAGAAAGAAAGAAGGAAAGAAAGGTACATATTTAGATTTCAAGAAAGTTGCCAGAAAACAATAACCACTATGCCTTAAAAAAGTAATACACATATATCTTTCTACCTGTTTGCCTAGAAAAATATGTGTATTTTCTGATGGATGTTTTTTCTCTGATACATTTTTCTTATTTGACTTAAATTGTTATAAAGCCTTTAGTGCTATTTGAGTCTCTTTAAATTTACTTTGATAAAATAGATACTAGAGAACAAATTGTATTTTTAAGTAATTAGAATGCACTGTATTTGTAAATGATGCAAAATGTAGGAAAATAGGCAAATTTTTCTGTAAATAGATATGTTAGTTGAAGTGAACAAATTTGGATCTACTGATTTTGTCCACCTGGATATCCATTTAATTTATTTTGTACATAAACATGCTACTAAAGATTCAGATTTATATATTAGACTGTTATTACTTATAACAGTCTTCTCATGTCCTTATGACTCAGAGATGCAGGGTGCAGGAGTGGTCAAGCCCAGAACCCATAGCAGAACATGGGTTCTTGTCCGCAGCTCACTAAGAGTTAAGAGACACAGGCCTAGGTAGGCAAGTTGAGAGTTTATTAGAGGGAAGGAAAGAAAACATTTCACATGAAAGAAAGGGGAACTCTCCAATGAGTAGCTCCCCCGACTGCCTACCCAGTCTCTACCTCATTAATATATAAATTAATAATTAACTTATTTCTGCTACATTAAATCATTTTGTGTAGATAGTCATTATAACAAGTGGTTCTTAGTCTTTGGTATCATAAATTCCATGTAAATGTTTGCTTGACTATATAGGATAGAGGATTTTGGTCCCCATAGTCACACTGTGGAGTAGAATTAGAAAGTTTTTCTTCTGGCCCACGAACCAGCAAACTTTTTCTATAAAGACATATGTCTCTATTGCATATTCTCCTTTTTTTTTAACAACCCTTTTAAAATGTAGAAAACCATTCTTAGCCTGTAGGCAGCAGATTGCATACCCCTGTTCTTTAGGATGCACTCTGTATTGGAATTTAGAATACTGTTTGCTTTGGTGGGAAGGAAGTGCTTATGTTAACGGGTTTGTTTAAATAGATTAGATTTAGATTCCTGATACTAAAAGAAAGCCTTGAGCTATGATGGCATGATCTATCATCAAAGTAATGATGCAAACACTTTATTCTCTGTTCTAAAACCTTATTTTGGTTGGACTAGCAAAATAATGCCACTTTTTAGACATTTGGTTACTGACTATCCAATGGAGAGTTTTTGTGATTGCTTTTATATTTGAGGCAATAAATGACTGTCCCTTCTTCAAAATGTTTACATTATGAAAAAAAAAAGACTGCGGTTGTTTGATTATAATAGCTGAATAGATCATTGTAAAACTTTGGTTAGTGGGAAGAGACTTAGTCCTTATCAGTTATTGGAGGATGACATTAAGAAGTATACTTGCCTAGATAGGTTTAGCCCAAAATTATAGTTGGTTTAATAATTTTGTATCTCTGGTAAATATATACATAGCCATGATCATAACCTCTTAGAGGATTCTCAAAGTTGTCTTAATTCGTTAGCTAACAGCAGTTTGATACTGGTCAATTTTAGAAGGTTTATTGGTATGAGGTTTATTTATAATTGAATGACGAGAAAGAGTATAAAATAATTTTGGTACCCAAAAATAATATGGATAGGTTTGGGAAGTAGCTTTTTTTTCATTTGCATTATAATATAAAGTTGCCTTATTTTGGTTTGTTATAGGGTACAAGTACTTGCAGAAGAGACAGATAAAGACCGAGATAGGGAAAGTGAGAAGTCACCCCCAGGGGGAATGGCCACACCACAATCCCTTCTCCATTCTCCTCTTGGGATTTTGATCACGCATGCACATGCACCGGCATGTTTTTCTAGCCACTGGATCTGGGACTTGAACTGCACTATTCACCATGTGGGATCCAGCTGCCCTAACCACCATACCACCTGGCTGGCCCTAAAGTTGCATTTTTTCAAAGTTAGGAAAGCTAATTTTTTTTTCTTTTCTTTCTAAACCAGGGTGTCAGTGTAGAGGCAGTTGATCCAGTGTTCCAAGCCAAAATGTTGGATATGTTGAAGCAGACAGGAAGGTAAGTATTTTAAGTGATCATTTAAAGAAATAGTGAGAAATATTTTTAGAAATATACTTCAATTTATGAATGTTTACCAATACTATTTCTAGGGGAAAAAACCCTGTAGTTGATGTAAAAGTGTCTATCAGTATGAATGCTGTGAACTCCCTGTCTAATGTCTCTTCCCTCCAGAATCAGAGAAATTTGCCAATCAGTTGAACTGCCTCATATTAAAATTCTTGACTGTCACATAGTAAGCTTGGGCTGTAGCTTCCCTCTGTTTAGCATATGGAGTTACTGTCTAGTCACTTATAATTGAAAGAGCTTGTATGTTCCATGTAGTTGAGAGTTACAACTGAATGAGATTCTGAATATTTAATTATGTTTGTAGGCATATGAGTTTTAAAGACAGAAAAAGTAGAATCCAAATATTCTCAAGTTTTTTCACTCAGACTAAATCTCAATAGTTGTCATTCTCTTGCTCAAATTCTTCTACTGTGGAAAAAACTTCAAAATTAATGTTAGCAAAAGGCTCAGCAGCTGAGCAGAACAGTGTAAATTGGTTTTTGACTGAGTTCCTAGTTCTACTGCTGGTTTAATTGATATTTAATCTTTTCACAACAGTGGATCCTGGTGTCCATTGTTAAAAATGTACTCTGTCTAGAAAATCTAACTCCCAGAGCTAAGGAGTTAAAGAGTAGATATTTACTTGAATGCTGAAAGGGTAAAAACTGGCTCTGAGAAAGTGTGGTAACAAGGTGAAAAACTGAAAGCCTTATCTACCACTGCTAATGTGCATCTCTTAATGATAGCACTCCTTTGTCACACTTATTCATTCCCATGTTTTCTAGATAATATAGTGTATGATTTCAGTGTTTTTAATGGTGCTTTTTCACACCTGTGTGTTTTTCATCTCTTCTTAATTTATACCCTGTTAGTGTGTTGTTTCTTTTCATATCATAAATGTATTACTTGTTCAGTTTTGAGCATCTGAATGCCCTCTTTGTTTCAGGCCCGAGATGGTTGTTGGTTGGTATCACAGTCACCCTGGCTTTGGATGTTGGCTTTCTGGTGTGGATATCAACACTCAGCAGAGCTTTGAAGCCTTGTCGGAGAGAGCTGTAGCAGTGGTTGTGGATCCTATTCAGAGTGTAAAAGGAAAGGTAGAGTAGATTCTATCTATTGCTATCTACTGCCACATTCTGCGATAAATAAAAATCTGTTTTGTGCAAAGCAGGGTTTTTAATTATAAAAAAAACCACTATCCATTTCTGTAAAAAGCAAACAACAAACCACGTAAGTCAATAAATATGTCTTGATATTATTAGTAATTTAACTATTTAGAGATTTGTTTCTACTTTAATCACCTATTGCCTAATTATCCTGAATATATTATTTTATTTTCATAAATTTAGAAATATTTAACGATGCTAAAAGCTTGTTGTCTTATCAATATTTTAATATAAACATGGGTCTACCCTCCTTTATTTTCAAATGATGACTGAATCAGCACATTTAAAGAATCTACTTAACGGGTTCTGTTTTACAGATATTATGCAGGACAAATTCTGGAGTTCTATGTTTCTAATATTTTAGACAATAAAAACTTGCCCCCAAAATCTTGGTATTAACAATTCTTATTTTTGGAGTGTAAACGCAGATGATGATTAAATATGCTAAATGATTCTGAAAAGAGATTAACTTGCAAAGCATATTGGGTTATAGTTGTTCTTTGTTAAAATCTCTTTTGTTCTTGTTTAGTTCTTTTTTTGTTCTTTCTTTCTTTTCTCCCCCCCCCCCTTTTTTTATTTCTTTCTTTCTAGCCCCATATGCCATTTTCCTATTTCCTGCCTCATGACAGCAGGGAGCAGCTCTATTATCACCTTCACAGAGCTGTCTGCAAATGTGAGAGGCAATTCGATTTTGCTCAACCACAGGGAGAGTGGATTAGAAAAACTACAGAACATACAGAAATTGGCTAGGTGGTTACTGCTTTAAAATACTGCTGAGGTGTCTTGTTTGAGCATGTACTTCCATTGTAGTGTAGAATAATTGTTAAAATCACAATACATTTATGGAATCCTTTTTATGCAGGTTTTACAAATAATTTTTAGAGCACTTAGAAATAAATATTAGCTTGTTATCTATCAGACCTGGAGTTCGATAGTAGTACGGATTAAATTTACATCTGTTTACCAGCTCAAACAAACTTAACATGGTTGTTAAAACATGGAGTTTTTAATCTGTCACGAATTGAACATTTTCTGACATCATATTATTAAGATATATAGAAATTGAGGTCTCTTCTAAATCACGATCCTGTATTAGATATGATTTCGTTTTATAGAGTCATAAACTATCCACTGAAATAGCGATAGTAGAAACTGATCTGCTAGACAATTTAGAATGAGTAACTTCTGATGTTTGCTATTTGCCTATATTTCCATTTATTTAGTTTCCATTTTTCAGTAAGTGTATTGTTACTTAACTGGTAGAGATAAAAGGAAGTTCAAAATTCTTGACGTTTAATTAGTTTTATGAATTAAAGTACAGTATAGCTCTTAAGTTTTAATTCTCTGATATTTAAAGTACCTTTTTAGTAACTCAAATATAATTTATTTAAGTGATAATTTTAAAAAATACAAGTATCTGATTAAGCCATCCCACCACCGTATTTACAAATAATAATCAAAAGTTAGTGTTACATTTTGTAGTATAGTTAGACTGACTTTTTTTTAATACCTTAATGCATGTGGTAGTGGCTACTTTGAAGAAGATATAAACTTAAATATGATGAAAAAAGCATTATCAAAACATAACATAAACAAATGTGTATTCTATTTTTGATAATCCTGTGTATAGTTCTTTAAATAGCAGTTTTACTTTCTAAAGTATTGTTTAATATTAGAATTTGCATTGTTTATTCCTAATTGTGATCTATATTAAAAGAATAACTTTTATTCAAAAATACACTTATTTCATATGGCTGTTCTGTTGACAGTATTAAATACAGCTTTTTACAATATGCCTAAAATTAATTTAGGAAATTATATATGTCACTGTCAATATTTTTGAATAAGTTTAGTATAAATGTCATTGATGATTCATAATACTTAGATCTAAAATGTAGATTCATACAGTTATATCACCTGAAGTATGAATCTAGTTCTTAGCAATAATGCAACTTTATCTGTAAGGTATCTGAGTTTGGTTATAATTTATGGTTAAGACAGGGTCAAGACCACTCAATGCTGTAAACTAATTAACTGCTAGTAAATCCATGGCCAGAGTGTTGAAGTTAAATCATTGAAATTGAAAGCTTAAACTTATAAAAATGAAAAATAGCATAAGACTCCTTTTCTCCCTTCCCTGCACATGATTTATCAAAGCTGTCACAATATTTGTAAGACAGTGATTAGATCAGGAGTTAAAATATCAATCTATAGAAATCTCTGTTTACTTTTAAAATCTTTTTCCTGTGTATTATTAAAGAGATTACTTTACCAAAATCAGACCATGAATAAGTAGTAGAACAAGGATATAATCCAGGTCTATAAAATTCAGAACTCATGCCTTTTTACTGACTCTTTAATATTAGGCTATTGTGAATGGTAGAAAAGAGTAATTCAGGAATATAAAATGAATACCAGAGGTCATTGCAGGACCTTTTCTTAAGTTGCTGTGGATAGGTGTCACTCCTGTCAGTGTAAGTTGGGAAAAAGCTGCCTATATTCTCTAAATTCTCTGTGTTGTTTATAGTTCATATTATGAGGTATGTATTAATTGATTTTTTCCTGTGGTATTAATTCTATTAATTTTCAAAAACAATTTGGCAGACTTATCCCTGTCAGCTTTTGTGACATTCCTAGGTCAAACATTAAGACCAATATAAATCATAAAATATATGATAAAGAATCCATGTTATTCTTTATATCAGATTGTAATATAAATGTTTTAAGTGATATCAGTATCAATGGTAATCACATTAAAAATTTTTAAAGGATTATTTAACGTTATTTATGTATGTATATATGTATGTATGTATGTATATATTTAAATTTGACCAGAGAGAGAGGGAAGGTGAGAAAGCAAGCTGTCAGGTCTGGGCGTCAAACCGCTGTCAACCATGTGGGAGTACAGTACCCTTAACCACCGTACCACCTGCTGGTCCATCACATTCATAATTTAAAGAGAGAATAAGTTTATAGAAATTATCAGTGAGCTCTGCTCATCACTGAGAATAAGTTCATAGAAATTATCAGTGATCTCTGTTCATAATATACTGCCAATTATATACTGATATACTACATTGCATGCTGATAAGATTCTACTTCAGCTTTTCGTTTAGTTATAAAATATACATACTCAAATATTTTAAACTTTTGTTATCAGATGACATAGTGATAACCTCTTGCCTAATGTTTTATTATGTTGCATATTTAGCCCACAACTATACTTAATCCAGCAGCAAATTTAGAACTTAATTCAATGTGTGATATGACTGTACTTCTTCCTTATGGCAAAAAGAGATCACTTTGGGCAAAAATCATAAAGCTAGTGTATAACTTGGTATTTATAAAAAGGTTTTTTTACTGCTTTAGAGAACTTATTTTCCTTGACAGAAATTTTGGTAGTAAATGTTCAGATATTAACTACTGACCATTAACAATTATTATGTCTATTCTCTGTTTTGCAAATGTAAGGAAAAGAAAAAAAACTATTAACTAATCTAAATATATCTTCACACAGGCTAGGTTTCTTAAAACATTTTAATTTATTTAATCTGATTATAAATACTCAATAGACTTTTAGAAAATGTCATTTTTAACTAACTGCACATTAGCTCATCAGCAGGTATTTCTTAAATATACCTGATGTGGCTGTATACTAATGATAGAGGGGTACAGAATTTAAAATGGTCTTTGAGGAAATAGATCATACATATGTAATGTCACTAGTGAGCAGCATAACATACTGCCAATTATATACTGATATACTACATTGCATGCTGATAAAATATACAATATACTGATACTGCTTGTTTCTGTATTGGTTGCTAGAGACAGAATTATTCAGCACTTATTCAGAATCTTGTATGTGCCAATGTACAATAAAATATTACCTGTATAGTATTATTACTATATTATAAATATAGTAAATGCATATTAAATTAGAAAAAGGGAAAATTTGGTATAAGCTGCACAAAGTAGAGGAACCCTGGGCTGAGCTTTGATGGATGGTCAGGCCATAACTCAGAAAAGAAAATCTTATACCATATGGAAAGAATACAGGAATGCTACCATTCCAGGTAAAACTTTCATTTTTGTATATTCTTTTTCCACATGTACTGGAATGTAAAATGATGGAGCTCTGAAGAGTAAATAAAAAATAGGGGCGAGAATTAGAGAATGATTTTTTTTTTTTAAGAATTATTTTATTTAACTGTATTCATTCATCCATCTATCCATCCGTCTGTCTGTCTATTTATTTATTTTAATTTGACCAGAGAGGGACAGAGTGAAGTGGGGGAGTGTGAGAAAGCAAGCCACCAGGTCTGGAACTCAAACTGCAATTGTCCATGTGGGAGTTCAGCGCCTTTAACCACCATGCCACCTGCCGATCCCAGGAATAAATGTTTTGCTTGTTTTGTTGTTTTGTTTTCTTCAAGTCACCAGTATAAGACTTGAACCTCATAGTTAGTCATCTAGTCATCTGGGATCTAGAGCGTTAAGCACCATGTTACCTGCTGGCTCCAGGGAATGAATGTTTTAAGATCATACATATACTTTTTTAATAGTAGGGTGAGGGGAACAAATATTTTATTTTGCCAAGAAATTTTAAAGTAAAAAGTTTTAAGATGGTGGAAGTTTTAATCACTCAAATCATTTTTTTGGTGGGGGGAAGCAGTTTTAAGTTTTATTTTATTAAGTATTGTAATTGCAGGGAATAGAGAATGAAGACTACAGGCTTTGGATCAGTCCTAAATTAAAATACATTTTTATTCGGCCAGTAGGTCTAGTAAAACCTTAACCAATGGTGATTAAGGCACTGGATTCTCACATGGTCAACCATAGTTCTAGTTCCGGACCTGGCAGCTTGAAAATCATACCAGGAGTATGTGCATGCATGTCCAAAGTCCAGAGAGGAGAATCGAGGAGAAGGGATTGCAGTGTGGCCATCCTCTCAGAGGGTGTGGGGGTAATTTTTCAATTTCCCTCTTTCTGTCTGTCTCTTTCTCTAGTGAGCACACATCCCCTATGGAAAAACCTTTTTAAAAAATTCATTTTTGTTTCTTCCTTACAATGTGACCTTGAATAGGGTACCTAGTCTTCTTGAGCTTTGGTTTTACCATCTGTAAAATAGGGATTTTAGTACCTGATTCAAGGTATTATGATTATGAGGTGATATTTGTAGTAATCAGTATGTGCACTTGTCACGTAGGAGGTGTGCAGTGAATGGCATTTTATTTTCTTAAGGTCTTGCCATAGGATGTATGTGCTCATTGGAGAGAGACAGACAGTGAGAGGGAAAGTGAGAAATCACCCACTGGGGAGGGGAATTTTCACACAAGATCCCTTCTCATTCTTTCTCCTCCTGGGATTTTGGGCAGGCACGCACACATGCCCAGCATCATTTTCAAGCCATCAGGCCCAGGACTTCAACCATGGTCAGCCATGTGGGAGTCCAGCACCTTAACCACTAAACTTCCTGCTCACTCCAGCGTTTTATTACTTTAAAGATTAAAATAATAGATACTTTAAGGGGTTAATAGCTAGCATATTTTGGGCTAGCTTTATGACCTAATGGTTAGGGGAGCTGGCACCCATGTGGCCAACCATTGTCAAATCCTGGTCCCAGCAAGTGGAAAAATATGCTGGTTATATGCGCAAAATCTCAACGGATAGAGAAATGGAGGAGAACGCATTTCAGCATGATCATTCCCCATTGAGGAATGCTTTCTCCCTCTCCCTGCTTTCTCCCTCTCTCTGGTGCTCTCCCTCTAGGAGTTAAAAAACAAACATACGACAACAACAGAAAAAAAAACTAGCATATTTCTTAAAACTACATGAGTATTTCTGAAAATTTTGCTCAAAGCAAATCTAAATTATTCCCTAACTTTACATTTAGGAAGATGGTAGTAATGGCTAGAAAAGAAATAAAGCCTTTTCCCTTTTGTATTTTATACTTCTTGACTGATTTAGGAATACTTTTCTGATTTAGCTTTTAAAAATTAATTAATTAATTAATTAATTTCAGAGAGATTTTTACCATAGGGCACGTGCACTTGCTGGAGAGATAGAAAGTGAGAAATCACCCACTCCACCTTCCCGCTCCCAGTGAGGATAGCCACACCACAATCCCTTCTCCACTCTTCTTTTGGGATTTTGAGCATACATGCACACATACCTGATGCAAGTTTTAAGCCGCCAGGTCTGATACTTGAGCCACAGCCGACTACGTGAGAGTCCAGTGATAGAACCATTATGCCATCTGCTGATCCCAGATTTATTTATTATTTTTACTAAATACATAGCATATTCTAAAGTATTTCCTTTGTACGTTCTGATGAAGAGGAAAACAAGTATATTCTGCTGAAATTCTGGCCTATGAAGTGATAAATGTATGTTTTATTCCATTGTGTTTTTTCTTCCTGTCTCTATATTATCTCCTGTATAAGATTGGAAACTCTGTGAGGAGAGAAACAGTTTAATATCTTGGAATTTAAATGGTTTCTTCAGAGACCAGCAAGTGGTGTGGATTTTAAGTTGGGTGGATCCCACATGGTCAAATACATGGTTTGGATCCTGGGCCCAGAAGCTTGAAAACCACATTCTGGATCCAGCAGCTTGCAAAAAGCCAAAATGTGTGTCTGCATGCCTAAAATCTCAGGAGGAGAAGAGATTGTGGTGTGGCCATTCTCTCTTGGAGGTGATTTCTTACTTTCCCTCTCATTCTCTTTCTGTCTCTCCAGGAAGTACACACGTGCCCGGTGGCAAAAATCTAAACAAAAAAATTGTAAGAGAGTAAGTCTTATAGTGTCATTGGAAAAATCATGACACATTTTTGCATAGAAAAATATGCTATGGGGGTGGCGTGGTGGTTAAAGGCACAGAACTCCCACATGGCCCACCATGGTTTGAGTCCCAGACCTGGTGACTTGATTTCTCACTTTCCCTCTCTCTTTCTCTCACTCTCTCCCTCTGTGGTCAAATTAAAATAAATAAATAAATAAAGTTTTAAAAAGAAAGAAAGAACAATATGCTATGACTTTTCCGACAACCAGTAGAACTTACAGTTCTTAAGTAGAGTTCTTTTCTTCTAGAACTTCTATATTAATAATATAACTGCTGAGCATAATTTATGTACTTGAGTATCTGCTACACATTTTCAGTGGTGTAAATGTGCTTCAAATTAGTTTTAATCCAACTGTTGCAGTAAAACCTTTAAGACAAGGCCCCGTTATCTATAAGAAGATTGTTTATTGGCTCTTCTCCTTCTTTAATGCTTTTTTTCTTAAGGTTTCTATTTTTCCCTGAGCAAGAGAGACAGAAAGACAGAAAACTCCCACCATCCCCAGCAGTCTTTCTTTCTTTCTTTTTTTTTAAAGGCACACATTCTTGACAGAGAGAAAGGGGGAAAGATGGGGAATGTTTTTCAAAATGCTAGGACTTATTTAAACTATGGTTGAACATGTGGGATCCAGATCACTATGCACAGTGCTTAACCATTGCACTCCCGGATGGCACTCCTACAGGGTCTTGCTGCCCTGACCCACTGTTAACCTGAGCCAGCACCAGGTCATAGACAATCACTTGCCCAGTATACACTCAAGGATATCTCCAGATAACAACCCATAATCTTCACTTGTGGGTCATTTGTATTTAAATGCTGTACTACCATTCAGCCCTTGAATAATTTTCTTTCCCTGGTCATCTGAATAATCCTTGGTCAATCATCCAATATACAGTTGCTGATTACTACTATCTACAAAGCATACACTGGATGATATAAAGAAGAATAGGATCTAGTACCTATTCTTAGTGTCAGTTTTGTACCAGCAAACAGATATTATCACTTTGATTAAGAGGACTTTTCAGGCCAACGGGTGGTTTTGGAGGTTAAGGCACTGGGTCCAACATAGCCGGCTATACAGTCCGTGTAATAGACCTAGTGGCTTGAAAATCATTCCAAGTGTCTGTGCTTGTATGCGCAAAATTCTGATAGGAGACTGCGAAGAAAGAAAAAATTACAGCATGGCATCCTGTCTGAGAGGTGATTTCTCACTTTCCCTCTCTGTCTCTCTCTGGTGAGTGCTCATGACCTATAGCAAAAACTAAAACCTTTAAAAAAGAGAGAGAGAGATTAAATTTTAAAGACCTTATTCTAGATGATTTGGCTTTTGAGTTGTTGATTGTGAAGACTTCTTTGGACCTAAGACTTATTTTTGGGAGGTTTAATGTACTATTGTCATTGAAATCTCCTAAAGAGAGTAGACTTGATGGTGGTGGTAAATATTCTTCAAAGTCAGGATCAGCGGGTAGTGTAATGGTCACATTGCTAGATTGCCACATCGCTGACCATGATTTGAGTCCTGGCTTCCAACTCACCTGGGCACATGCGTGTGTGCCCAAAATCCCAAGAGGAGAATGGAGGAGAAGGGATTGTGCTTGGAGATTCCCCCTGGGGGTGATTTCTCGTTTTCTGTCTCTCTCTCTGTTTCTCTGGTGAGTGCACGTACCTTATAGCAAAAATCTCTAAAAAAAAAAAGTTGTTGGGGACCAGCAGTTAGCGTAATGGCTATGTTGCTGGACTCCCATGTAGTTGACCATGGTTCACGTCCCGGACCCGGTGGCTTTAAACTCACACCGGGCGCGTGTGCATGTGTGCCCAAGATCCCGAGAGGAGAATGGAGAAGGAATTGCGGCGTGGCCATCCCCCCTGGGGGGTGATTTCTCGCTTTCTGTCTCTCTGTCTCTCTGTCTCTCTGTCTGGAGAGCGCACGCGCCCTATAGCAAAAACCTCTCCAAAAAAAAAAAAAGAAGAAAAAGAAAAAAAATTGTTCAGAGTCATGGTTGATTCCTCTGTGGATATTCTTAAACCACTAATAAGCTCATTAATAGATACTCACTGCTACTTTTCACATTCCAAATGGCTTTACTATATGCAATTTTAAATTTCAAATTAAACACAAATCAGTGCTTTATGATGTTTGAGTTTCTCAACTTAGCATGACATGGAAGAGTGTTTCACGAATTAAAAACAGAGCAGTAATAAGGAAGTGGGAATATGTATTAAAGTGTATGATAAGCTTTTTTACAGATAATGGATTGTTTTTTCTTTCTTTCTTTTTTTAGGAAAAACATGAATGGTAAAATATTAGAAAAATAATAACTGAAATGTTTTCTTGTAGTTTTTCAATAGATTTATTTTGCACTATAACAGATGATCTGTTACGAAATAGATATTTTATGATAAATGAGACATGAACCTTGCTAGTGAGTAACTGAATCTGATAGTGGCCTTTTCTTGCTCTTGTGCTAGGATGGCTACTATACTATATAGCTTGGTGTAGGAGAGTTTAGGCTTTGGCATGCTATGACATCATAGTGGTATCACTTACTGCTTTTGTTATCACATTTAATTTATTTAAATTCTCTAAATCTTAGTTTTCTGATCCACAGGTTATACCTATCTTCTGGTTGTGAGAATTAAGCAAGATAGTGTAATTCCATTTGTTATTATTATTTTTTAATTTGATCAGACAAAGAGAGAAAGGAAAAGTGGGAAAGCAAGCTGCCAGGTCTGGGACTCAAATCATAGTTGGCCATGTGGGAATCCAGTGCCTTTAACAACCACACCACCTGCTGGTCCCTAAGCAAGATAATTTCTATTTGGCATTGAATTGATAGGCAAAATAAAAATATACAAAAGTGGCATAAACGAAGTAATTGACCTTTACATATTTTTCTTACTAAAATGTCTGCCTATTGAGAGATGGTAGTTTGAAGATATGGTATAATTTGTAGATTTTTTTTGAAGGTGGAGTTCTAGTACAAGAAATGTATGAAGTCCTTAGTCCCCTCATCCTCTTTCCAAACTTACATGGTTGACCAATAATCTTTAGACTTGTCTCAGGGATCTTTTGTTCCTTAACTTTATGTGAAACTGATAACAGGTATATCACTTGTATTGCTTTAGTTTGTCTACTGGAAAGGTATTTGAAGTCACTTATTTATTTATGTAGATTGTTCAAGTAGCCACCATGTGGAATTGTTGCTGAGTTGGTATCACGCTGGTGATTCATAGGTGATAGTCTCTTATATTACTAGTCCCCTGAAGAGTTCAATTTTAAGTTTACTGTTATTTGTCATATATGAACATGAAACACCTATCCTACAGGATTGTCAAGATTTGGGCACGTGAAGTCATTTTTAAAAAGAGGTAATAACATTCACTATAAGTGTATACTTTTTCCTTCATGTTAATTAGGAATTTTTCCAAGGAGACATGTCTTAAAATGTCTCTCCCTAATTTCCTATTGATTTCTTTTATATGCCAAGTCTCTGAATGCCAAATTTATAATTATAATTTGATTTTTAGGGCAACTTTTTTCTAACTTTATCACTGCTTACAATAGCAGTAGTCTGCTTTGTTAACTGTCAGTTTGATTCCTCCAAGGACCAGATGCCAAAATGAGATTAGACATTGCAAGAGATTTATTGGGGGAAACACCCATGATGGATAAAGGAGAGAGCCTTCAGTCGACTGTGTAGTTCTGATTGTGAAAGAGAAAGAGAAGACAAGGCTAGGTAGAGTACATGCAATGTCGTTCTGAAAAAGTTTCAGCCACCCTGATGGGGGGAAATCCTTGAGCCAGAGTTCCCCTTCAGAGGGTTCTCTTTTTTGGCAAGAATGACTGTGTTCTAACACTGCTGCTGTGCTCTGTCACTGTTTGGAAGCAGCCTGGGGGAAGCATGGTCTGGTGTGACTACCCAGTGGATTCAAAGGTGTAGTAGCTGGAGATTGTGAATCAACTGTCTCTCCACAGAGATTTGTTGAAAGCTGATCTAGGGGCCAGCAGGTGGCATGGTGGTTAAGGCTCTAGACTCCCACATAGTTGACCACAGTTCAAGTCCCAAACTTGGCGACTTGCTCGCCCTCTCTCTCTCTCTCTCTCTCTCGTGAATGCACGTGTCCTATAGCAAATTAAAAAGTAATAATAAGTGAGATTAAATAAAAGATCATTTTAAAAATTAAATCTGAGTTGGGCAACTCCATGACCAATACCATTAATAATAGCTAGGAATTTGGGGCCAGCAGGTGGTGTGGTGAAGGCTCTGTACTCCCACAACCATGGATTGAGTCCCTGGAGACTTACTTTCTTCCTCTCCCTCTCGCTCTCTTTCTCTGTCTCTCTCTGGTCAAATTGAAGAATAATAAATAAATTAATAATTAAAAAATAATAGTGATTATAATGTCAGATAGACACTGATCACCACCTTGATGAGGTATTATGGGCAAACTTGAGAGGTTAAATAACTTGTCCTAGGTTGCGTACTTAGCAAGTGTTATACCCAGAAGTCTAATTTAATTCAGGTTTCCGAGTCCAGAGTGCCTCAAGCATTCAAACCCCTACAATGCACAATGTGTACACACTAAAAAATTCTGCTAAACTTTGTAACAGGTAAATTCTGTTCACAGTATTTCATGAATACAAAATGTTTAATTACCTTTTACCATACCTGTGTTAGTTTCTAAAGTCTGATTTGTTTTCATTGAGGTATATCTGTTCAGAATTTCTGACTTTACTCTGAATTTTGATGCATGTCTTCGCTTGTCAAAAAAAAAAGCACATTATGCTGCTAGTTACACCCCAACCCCCTTTTCTCCCAATATATTGAAGTTGTACTACAGATCTCTAGCTACAGTAAGCAATTCTCTGAGGATGAAGGAAAAAATGTACATACACATAGGAATTTCTTTTCCAGAGCTAAAATTGACATTTTATAAATAATTTCCATGTTGCAAACTTGAGACTAAAAAATCACAGCAATTCAGTGATATGCATTTGGCATAAGTCAGTTTTAGTTTTTAGTGCTTTTCATTGGAAATGGCATAAAAAGTAAGATTTCTCTGAATTTTTTATGCTGTGGGCTTACAAGAGACATAAGATGTTTTTCTCTTATAGATGTCTGGCAGTGCATGGCAGCAGAAATAACGAAATGGTCACAAACCCCAGCAGTACTTCCCAGGTCACATGTACCCTTAATTTTTAAAGAATCTAGAAACAACCTAAGCAGTTGATAACAGGTCATTTCTAGGTGATAAAGGATTTTTGCTATGGAGTGTTGCTTTTCTTCCCATACTTCTCATTTTTATAGTCATTTATATATTTTATATTGGTGGTAGGTTTGTTTTTAAATATGTAAACTAACAGAACTGAATTTTTCACTTTGTTCTGTTTTAGCGTTTGGCATTGATTTTGAGGTTTTCGGGACCAGCAGTTAGCGTAATGGCTATGTCGCTGGACTCCCACGTAGTCGACCGTGGTTCGAGTCCCGGACCCAGCGGCTTAAACTCACGCCGGGCGCGTGTGCGTGCGTGCCCAAGATCCCGAGAGGGGAATGGAGGAGAAGGGATTGCGGCGTGGCCATCCCCCCTGGGGGGTGATTTCCTGCTTTCTATCTCTCTGTCTCTCTCTGTCTGTCTGGTGAGCGCACGCGCCCTATAGCAAAAACCTCTCCAAAAGAAAAAAAAAAAAAAGAGAGAGATTTTGAGGTTTTCAAGATTCTTTTTAAAATATTTCAGTTCATTTTATATTTATTATAGTAATCTGACCTGTAAGGTTATAGGAGATTTAGATTGTTGGGTTTTTTTATTCTCAAGTTAATGCATTATAAATTCTTTTTTTTTTTTCTTTTTTGAGAGGTTTTTGCTATAGGGCACGTGTGCTTGCCAGAAAGAGAGAGACAGAGACAGAAAGCGAGAAGTCACCTCCTAGGGGGGGCAATGGCCACGCCGCAATCCCTTCTCCTCCATTCTTGTCTTGGCATCCTGGGCTCGCACAAATGCATGCCTGGTGTGAGTTTAAGCCACCAGGTCCCGGACTCAAACTGCGGTTGACTACATGGGAGTCCAGCGACATAGCCATTACACCATCTGCTGGTCCCGATGCATTATGAATTCTAAAAACATTGATCTTATCCTATCTTAAACACTTCCTATAGTCATGGACTTCAATATGAACTGTTGAAAATGCCAAGGTTGCTACTGTAGAGGAGAGATCATAGAATACAGTAACTACTAGTAGAAGCGTTTAATGTAATTTTCTTTGATGCCTTTCAATTAAGCTAATGGAAGTGCTTTGCTTAAAAAATAACTTTCATTGAATATAACAGTGAGGAACTATAAATTTTCTTTTTTAAGAAATTTTGTCTAGTCTTTCAGTGACCTAGCAGTTGATATGAAAACATGAATTTAAAAATAAATAGCATATTGGATAAATTGTACTATATTCATGAAAGAAGCCAAAAAATTATGGATTAAACTGTAGTTGAAAATAATTAAGAGTTTTAAGTCCTAAGCCAGATTCATCATTAAAATGAAATGGTAAGTCTTTGATCCTTGGGCATGCTTGGAATAAATATGGAACTTAGTATTGTTTTTAAAACTATTTTGCTTTTATAAGCTAAGACAGATGTACAAAAAAGATGCAGTTTTTATTTTGTATTGGCAGCTTCCAAATATTTAGTATCTATTTCCAAGAGTTGCAATTAGTAAAGCAACCATGGTACTGAAATCTGCACATCCCACAAGCTAATTATATTTGCAAGGTCAGAGTGAATACATATTTTCAGAAAAATAAAGGGTTATATAAATATGTGTCTTCTACTTGGCTGTTATATCACAGTTTGTTGATCTGGAGTATAATGTGTACAATTCACAAATTTGTCTGATAACAGAAAGTGGTGTGTGATTGTGTTTATTTTACTAACCAGTATATTCACAGCAATCACTTCCAAATATCTCTCCAGTAAAGATGTGTTAATTACAAAACAGACAAGGTCTTCTATTATATTAAAGCTACTAACAAGAAGACAGCAGGAATCACACATGTAAATAGCATCATCAACCCCTATTTTAGTCCTCTGTTTTGATCTGTGAGTTGCGCATAGACCAAAGGTGCTATTAAAGACTGAGTGTATGAAATAGGCAGCATTATATGAACAAAATTTATTCAACAAGAAAACAGACCTTTAACATGAATTTAACAAGCCTGAGAAATTATAAACTATCATATGCTGCAGATTCATGCAGTGATAATAAACAAAAAAGGAAAGTAAGAGGTTTCCCTAAGCTAGCCAAACTGCTAATGGTTTTGTTATAAGCTGTCTACTGTTGCAATGACCTCTGAAAAGTCTCAAGGCACTTGTACCAGAAAAAATTAAATGGTCGGGCTGGTGCGTAGAGATTCAATGTGGTGTGCAGGACTTCAGCATGGAAAGGAATTTTAAAAGTCTGACATCATATTTCTGAAAATACTCTTTATACTTGAAAGCCTTTTGTTGTTACATATTAGGGAGGTAATTTTTGTGCAAAGATTTTTGGTTAAATTACTTTTTGAGTTTATAAGACACAAACCGAACTGATTTAATGTATATATGCTTTGACACGAATTGTTTAAAAACATTTAGAGAGCTCCAAAATATTTGAGTATTTTCCCTGCCCCCACTACTTTAATTAATTCTTGTGGGATCTTTGTTCAATATGCTGTATCTAAGATTTCAGTTTTTTAAGCATAGAGTGTCCACCTAGCTCTCATTCTGTTGCATCATGCTGTAAATACACAAACATGGAGAAATGCCTTTAGCATCAGCACACCTCCAAGTGCTCACTAGGGCTTTTTCTTGAATCTTACTGTGGTATAATTAACACCTTCTTCACCCATTGCTCATTAGTACACTGGACATTAATGAGTCTATTTTGGTAGGTTGTTCTAAAGAAAAGACCCACTTATTCTCATGGTACAAAAACCAATTATAAAATTGTACAGAATTAAAATGTACACTTTATTGCCATATTTATATTTTTATTGCATTCTAAATATAATTTTGGTCTGCAGGTTGTTGAACATGTTAGTTTCCTTAAGACAGTTGCTATAGTGATGGCAGCAAACTTCATTAATCTTAAGTGTAATCACTTTCCATTGGCTGTCATCACTACCCAGGATTCGTCCATCTAAAGCATGTTCACATAGGCCATCATTTATTACTTGAATAGTAAATTAAGTCCTTGAATTTTCCTCCTAATTTTTAAATAGAATTTCAAAAATTATTGCAGATTGGTTTTCAACAGATCATACTGTCTGCTTACTGGTATTTTCATTTCCTGTTCATGAAGTGTCACACCTGCTTAAAGTATTCCAGAGAAATAGTAGAGTCTTTTGCATATAAAATAGCTGTCTGCTGTTTCAGCTTGAAAGCATTCAGTATGACAAAGTATGTAATCATTTTGCTCTGATATATAGTGAAATTTTCAGTTTTGTGGAATTCTTTTTTCCTCCAAATGATTTTATTGACATCTTAAAATAGAATTATAAAATAGCCCAATATGATGCTTTGCTCTTAAATTTATTTACCATTAATAGGTTGGCAATTCTTAATTCTTAATTTGTTCAAGTTGTATACCTATCTGTCAGAATGGACACTTTTCTTCTCTTTTGCTCACAATTTAACTTGATACTACTGTATCTGCTTTTTAGTACAAAATATGAGAAAAATATGAGAGAAAAGTTTACATCTTTTTTTAAGAGGTTTTTGCTATAGGGCGCATGTGCTCGCAGGAAAGAGAGAGAGACAGAAAGCAAGAAATAACCCCCCCAAAGGGGATGTCCACACCACAGTCCCTTCTCCTCCAGTCTCCTCTCAGGATTTTAGGCACACATGCCTGGTGTGAGTTTTAAGCTGCCAGGTCTGGGACTTGAACCACAGTCGACTATGGGAGTCCACAGATATAACCATTACATCACCTGCTGTTAAAAATTTTTTTAACAATTGTTTGAAATTATTTATGGTAACATCTGATTAAAATGTGTCTGACTTTAACACCTGGCTTTATTAGTATGTTATGGTAAAAAAAATAGATGATTAAAAAGAGTTTAAGTATGAACAACTAAGGCTGTATTTGTTTATATATAAATGTGAAAGTTAAGTCTAGATTAAGGTTATTGTATTAAAAGAAAAAAGTTTTCACAAACTATTAAATCATTCATGCTGTGGGGATGCTTGGTTTTATTTTGAGGCAAGAGTAGTCTTTGGGGAAAATTTGACTGTTAGCAATAAAAGCAAAATTCAAAGTTGGTATTTTAGACCAACCCAGAGTGGACAGGCACCTTAAATTGATTCACTCGTCATAATATTTTGGTCTGTTTTTGTATCTGTTATGGTACTCTTTGGACATTTCATGACAACTTTTTAGAAAGGGTGATTTTTCTTTTTTTAAATCTTGCTCTTTAGCATACAACATGTAGCACTACTTACTGTGAACAGTTTTCAGACTTGATTAGATTTCAGTTAGCTTAACATAAAAATAAATATTTTTAATCTTAAATCCTCAAATAGCAGTTGTACAGATGAGAACAAGTCTGTTTGAGAATAGGTTTTAAAACATTGACAAGTTTTGGTTGTTCAGCACTTTTAAAGGGCAAATCTAGGAATACTGTGTTATGTTGCTTGAAGGTTGTTTTATGTGACAAATGTATTCAATCAGGTTCCTTTAAAGATGCAAAATTTATGATTTTACATAAAACTTCCAATGTTTAAACACCTTATTAGCAAATTATTTCAACCCAAGATGATGGACAGGAGCTTGACAGTGATAGGATAGTATGTTGTTCTTGTTAACCTCTTAGTATGGATCGTGTAACAGTTTGACATCTTACTGTACAAACCCTCCAAAAAGGATACCTTTTTATTATTTCTTTACTGTGAATTTAGGGCATATCATTCTGTATCAGGCTCTTAAAGCTTGGATGACCTTGGTTTTCTTATATTGTGTCTCCTATCCTTGAAAGTGGCTTGGACATTTAAGGCCATCAGACAAGGTATAAAGTCTTTCATAGTCACAAGAAGTAAAAAGTATCTGACTAGAAGGGAATATGTGGACAAGTGCCTTACTGGCTGTAATTTTGTTGTCATTTCAAGTACTGTGGTGGTATAATTGATGTGACAGGGCTGGGCTTTAGATGTGGTCCCTTAGCTTGTGCTCACTTTCAGTTTTAGTTTCTCTGTCATTCATTTTGATTAGGTAAAATTTAGGTGACAAACATATGCACGCCAATAAAGGCTGTTTTATAAGTTTAGTAATGACATATTTCAATAATAAAGATGCAAAGTTAATGTTTTTCTTTACTGCTTCGTGAAAATTGCAGTAATTGGTGTCACCTTACATTACAAGATAGAGGGTGGTGTGCTGATGGCACAGTCAGCAGGAGGTTCTTTTTTATTAATATTATAATTAAATGATTTTCTGGAAATAGGCCAGAAACAGATGCAAGTTGATCATGCTTTGTCCACTGTTGCTTGGCATCATCACTTGCTTTTAAAAAGGAATTGACTTGACACCTTGTTTTTACAGGTTGTTATTGATGCCTTCAGATTGATCAATGCTAATATGATGGTCCTAGGACATGAACCAAGACAAACAACTTCAAATCTGGGTCACTTAAACAAGCCGTCTATCCAGGTAATGCCTGTATTTGATAATGTGTTAAAAGTCTGTTTTACATTTTAAAAGCTTGCCACAGTCATTTTAAGATCTAATTCTTACTCCTTTAACTTGCTTGCAATTAAATTTTCTTGTATTTTAAAAGAGAGTTGTGGAAATAATTGTTGTAGTTAAATTTACTCACATGAGTCAACTCTTAGTGCATCTTTCATTTTTCTACCATATTTTGAGGAAACTTTTTGAGAGTATAGTAAGGTTTTAACTTGAGAATACTTTTGGCTTTGCATGGTTAACAGAATAGACAAGGACTGGGAGTAGTTTCACGTGGTGGGCATTGACTATCACCATTGACTGGACAGTAGGGATTTCTTATAGCACAAAAAAAAATGGGAAAATTAATATATATTTTAAGAGGTCCTAAGAAACAATTCTTAAATAGTATTTCAGATTTTCTGCCTTTTTTGGTTTAATTCCTACCTTCAAAATGAATCCTATAAAAAAATCTATATATTACTTTGGATAAGAGTTTATGTCTCATTTTTTTCTGTCATCAACTACTGTTATTGGTGTTATTGCTGTTCAGGCACTTAATATCCTCTTGAGTGATTAATGTTTTCTTTGTATCATACACACATGTCATTGTTTTTATACAAATCTTTATTGTCTGCAAAAATTACTTTAAATGTGTTTTAAAATGCACCATAGCCTCTGTCTACATAGTTAATTACTTCTCTGAAGATTAATTAAAAGGATAGAAATGCCATGTTTGGCTAAATAGAACACCTAAGACAAAGACATTATAGTAGCTATTGCTGCTTTCCTCTTGAAACTTTGCTCTGTCAGAAGGTTGTCTTTGGGGAGTTGTGGCTTTGACAGTTAACCATGGTTAAGCTTAGTTACACTTAGATAACTTTATACTTTTAAATGCTTGATTTTGCAGCAGTCACTCATGTATAATCTTCATCAAAGTGAAACATTTTATTTCAAAAGATTAAGGTGTGTTGCTTTTGGAAAAGAATTTTTTTTAACACGTCAGGGAAAACCAAAGTATAATGAGTATGAAATAAGCTACCAGTGATTTTGACTGGGTACAGACAAGCCCATACTTGCATGTTCCAAGAGAATATATTATTGAACCTGTTTAGCCTGTGATAATGACCTTTCTTATAAGCTCCCATAGTATCATACTGATTCATTATTTTTTGCAAAAGGTCAGGTAGCATCTCACAATCCAAGTGCGTGGTGCTTACTACTATGTTTCTGCCAGAAGTTTTAACTAATTGCAAGTCAACAGCCACCTGTTGCATATGTCATCTTAAGTTAAAATACTGCTTTTTAAGCTTAAAAGTGGAGTATAATCGATATAAAAATCCATTTCTCTCTACAGTAGTTCAGTTTATATTTTTAAATCCTACCCTATAGTCTGTAATTTAAGATGGACCTCTGAACAGCTTCCAATTTCTAAATTGGATGACCTGAGTACATAGCAGCTATGGTATCATTTTTTTTTCACCGTCCAATTAGAATCTGTGCATATAAATATTTTACCATTTATATAGTGGCCATCAGATCAGAATGACATCTGTTTGGGTGCTTTAGAGTTTTAATATAATTTCAATACTAAAACAGGCAAATGGGATCAAGTCAAAAAGTGACAGAACAAAGCCATACTTTAGAACACTTTTTGATTTTTCTGAAGCAAGCCAGAAAGAAAGCAACCAAGAAAAGTCTGAAATGAATGGTAATTGCTATAATATAATCTTAATGTATATTAGAACAATTTTTTTTTTTAAGAGAGATTTTTGCTATAGGGCGCATGTGCTCCCTGGAGAGACAGAAAGCAAGAAATCACCTCCATGGAGGAGATGGCCACCCCACAATCCCTTCTCCATCTCCTCTTGGGATTTTGGGCATGCATGCACTTATGACTGGCGTGAGTTTTAAGCCGCTGGGTCAAGGAGTCAAACCGTGTTCAGCTACATAGGAGTCCAGAGACGTAACCATTATGCCATTCGCTGGTCCCAGGACAATTTTCCTTTATTGGGGGCGAGGGGGAAGTTTTTGCTATAGGGCGCGTGTGCCCACCAGAAAGAGACAGAGACAGACAGAAAATGAGAAATCACCCTTCGGGGGGGGGGGGGGGCGGAATGACCACACTGCAGTCCCTTCTCCTCTGTTCTCCTCTCAGGATCCTGGGCACACACGCACATGCATCTGGCGTGAGTTTAAACCACCGGGTCCAGGACTCAAACCGTGGTCGATAACATGGGAGTCCGGCAACATAGCCATTACACCCTCTGCTGATCCTAACTCATTAATGGCACAAAGAGGTGTGGTATTATCTGTTGAAGATATTTCGTAGTTTTATCAACATTACTAGGGAGAAATGTTCACCTGTTGAAATATCTATTTTGTAAGACAAATAATAATGTGATTGAATGTATGGAAGAAAATGAAATGAAAAAAATAATTATGAGGTAAAAACATTTAAACATGTAAATAATTTGCTTAATAAATAAATAAATAATTTTAAAAATTGGAAAAAAAAAAAAGAGAGATTTTTGCTATAGGGAAAATGAGCTCACTAGAGAGACAGAGACAGACAGAAAATAAGAAATAACCCCCCAGGGGTATAGCCATGCTGCAATCCCTTCTCCTCCATCTCCTCTCAGGATTTTGGGCAGACACACACACACGCGCGCGCTTGGCATGAGTTTTAAGCTTCTGCATCTGTCTGAGAATTGAACCACTGGTCGACTGCATGGGAGTCCAGCAACATAACCATTATGCCATCTGCTAGTACTTGTTAGAATTTTTTAACTTGATCAAAAACCTCTCAGAAATGTCATGCCTTTTATTTTGAAGGGGAAGTTAGCTGGTGTTAGTTAAGAGAGTCCTCATAGGGCCCAGCTATGGTCACACATGCGCTGTACTGCTTAAACACTGCACTCCACAGCCTGGGACACAACATGGAAAGCCCAGATTCGATTCCTGATCCAAAGAAAAGGCCAGGCATGGTGGCATATGCCTGTGATCTCATCAAAAGCTGACACAGGAAGATAGCACAGATGTCTTTAAAAAAAAAATAAATAAATAATAATGTAAGAGGGGCCTTGGGGCCAGCCACGTGGCATGGCGGTTAAAGCGGTTGGATGCCACATGGCCAACAGTGTGGCTTGAATCCTGGACCCTGCAGCATGAAAAAACATTCCCGATGTGTGTGTGTGTGTGTGTGTGTGTGTGCGCACGCGCGCGCATGCCCAAATCCCAAGTGGGAGAGTAGAGAAGAGGGGAGTTCAGTGTGGTCATTACCCTGGGAAGAAAGTGCTTTCTCACTCCCACCAGCATCTCTCCTCCAAACACACACATCCTATAACAAAGTTAACGGTGGTGGGGAGGGAGGCTTATTCTTATACCAACTTGCAAGTGATCAGATTAGAAGAAGCCTGATAATATCCATCAGCACACATGCTGGTGGTCACTGATGATTTTCTAATACTAATTTCTTTGCTGTTTACTTAAAAGTACTAGGGAAGAAATATGACTACATTGCATTTAATAATTTAGGGAAAGTTCAAAATAAACTGTGTTGATACATTTACACCAAGATGTTACTCTTGACCACCTTTAGATGGTAGAGTTGTAGAATTATTTTCCCTTTTTTTCTTCATCCATATTTCTTAAACTTTCTGCAGTGAAATATACATTGTTTTTAAAAGATTTTAATATGAAAGTATTAATGACAATGTTGAAATATCTGATAGCCAAAATTTGTTTTCACTCTCATATCTTATGTAAACCAGTAATAATCCTGGTAGAGAGGGGATTGTATAATGCCTGTAATATAAGCTATTATATTAATATATGAAACTTTATGTTATTTTATATTTAGGCCATTTAACCATTATTGTTAAATGCTTAGAATTGAGAGTTACAAGGGCCAGCAGGTTGCATGGTGGTTAAGGGAGCTGGACTCCCACATGGCCAGCCACAGTTCGAGTCCCAGACCTGGCAACTTGCTTTCTCACCTTCTCTGGTCAAATTTAAATAAATAAATAAGTGAATAAAGTTACATTTAAAAACAAAAAGAATTGAGAGTTATAAGCATTTATTTTAGTAACTAAAATTTTTAAATATTTCCATTGAAAACTGTTCAGTGGCATTTTAGATCATTGAATATCACAGTAAATTTTAAGATTGGTTGTCAGCCTCATGGAAATATAATAAATGCTGAAGCATAGATGCATGTGCTAGGTCTGTGAGTCTCTAAGTGTAGGCCTGAGTGTAGTATACATTGTATAATAGAGTTAAGTTACAGTAGTTCCCCCCTTGCTTGCAATTTTAATACTGGGAGTTAACTGTGGACCAACCAACAATAAGTCAGTATATACAATATAAAAAGATATTTTAAGAGAGAGACCATCTTAACATAACTTTTATTACAATAGATTGTTATAATTGTTCTGTTTTACTATTGGTTATTGCATCAATCTCTTATTGTGCTTAATATATAGATTAGACATTATCATAGACATGTATGTACAGGGAAACTATATATAAGTTTCAATACTTTTTGTGATTTCAGGCTCCACTAGGGGTTTGGAACATACCTCCTACAAATAAGAGGGGACTACTTTATTTGAAAAACATTGTTTTTGGTATTTATTGAACACACAGTTAAAAAACAATTGCACTGGAAGGAATCATAAAGGTCATTTTGTGGTTAAGGAAATAAACTTAGAAGGTTGACTTGCCCAGGTTATTCAGAGAGTTAATATAGGAACTGATTCATCATTATTTTATATTATATTAGAAATTTAATTAATTAATTTTGGCACAGATTTTACATATACATATGGTTCAGAACTCAAAAAGATATTCAGTAAAGCATTCCCTTCCACTTTTGCCTTCTAGAACACTGTTATTCACCCTAGAGGGAACCACAGAACATGTTTATTCTTTTCTGTTATTTTGTTTATACACCAAAAGTTTTATTTTGTATTTAATGAATATCATTTAGCACCATATTTACAGTTTATCAGTGTAAAACCATTTAAGTAATGCAAATTTATCTTTAGATCTAAGCATACATATCAAGAGCCTGTAAATAGTTTATATAATTGTGTGTTTTATAATATGCCAGCTTTGGCCCAGCAGGTGGCTTGGTGGTTAAGACTCTGGACTCCCACAGGGCTGACCATGGTTCAAATCCCAGACCTGGCAGCTTGCTTTCTCACTTTCCCTCTCTCTCTTTTTATCTCTCGCTGGTGAGTACACATGCCCTACAGCAAATTAAAAAATAATAATAATAAAAATTACATAAGTAATTCTAAAAATATTAATATGCCAACTTTCCACAGTAATGAGTATATGTAAATATTGGGTTATTGAGAAAGTCATGATGCATTTTTGCATAGAAAAACATAGGGAAGAAATGTGTCATGACTTTTCTAATAACCCAACATAACCCTTGGTAAACGACCATATGCATTCTTCCTTCCTTGTGAACCCAAAAAGCACATAGTCAGTGTATTTATTACTTGGGGCAAATATAGGGGTACAAAGCAGGCAAGTAAGTACAATTGGAAATTTACATGAAAATATCATTTTATTTAAATTAAATCTGTTTTGTTATCATTATATTTGCTAATCTTTCAAGCTGCCTGTCTGAGTTTTACTACTTATGTGTAATTAATATAATTAAAAATCAAGTGGATAATGCCTTCAGATACCAAATTATATATTTCATCAGTACATTTAATCTCTAAAATACAGGCCTGTGGGGCTCTTGGCTGGCCACAGGTCTAAGTATTGGCCCAAAGTGTTATAAACTTTGTGACCACCTTGTAGAATTACAGTTAGTGCATCGCACAAAAGCTCTGGGGCAGGGTAGGGGGGCATCCAGCCACGCTTTACTTTCAACTAGGCTGTGCCTGCCTAGAAGGCTTTTTCTAATTCTCCACCCACAGGCTGCACCTCCTAATCTGCACAAAGATGAGTACTGATTAAGGGAGATCTTGATTAGTTCCACTTTTTGGTCTGTACAATACTGCTTTTTTTTTTTGGAGAGGATTTTGCTATACAGCACATGTTCTTGCCAGAGAGACCAGAAAGCGAGAAATCACCCCCCAGGGGAGATGGCCATGCCGTGATCCCTTTTCCTCCACTCTCTTCTTGGGATCTTGGGCATGCACGCACACACGCCCGGCGTGAGTTTAAGCCACCAGGTCCGGGACTTGAACCACAGTCATCTACATGGAAGTCCAACGACATAGCCATTGCGCCATCTGCTTGGTCCCAGATACTGCATTTTTTTAAGAATTATTTTATTTAACTTTATTTATTTTATTTTAATTTGACCAGAGATAGGGGAAGAGTGAGAGAAAGTGAGAAAGCAAGCTGTCAGGTCTGGGACTTGAACTGTGGTTAGCCATGTGGGAGTCCAGCACTCTTAACAATCACGCCATCTGCCAGCCCCAACTTTCTATAGGATTTTATAGCTCGTGTTTATAGCAGACATTAGGAATAGGAGAATGTATTGTTACAGTACATATGTAAACTGTTTTAGTACTTGACAAAGTGATTTTTGGTAGCACAGCTTAAAAATAAGATATTTTGTTCTCATCCTGATCCATATACTACATAGACTTAATCTAAAAGTTTGCTAACATGTACCGTAGCGTAATATGTTGAAAAGAACTTGAATGGGGAGACCAGCAGATGGCGTAATGGTTGCATCACTGGGCTCCTACAGAGTTGACTATGATTCAAGTCCCAGACCCAGTTGCTTAAACTCACGCCAGGGGTATGTGTGTGTGTGTGTGTGTGTGTGTGTGTGTGCACGCCCAAAATCCTGAGAGGAAGAATGGAAGAGAAGGGATTACAGCGAGGCGAGGCCATCTTTCCCAGGAGATGATTTCTCGCTTTCTGTCTCTGTCTTTCTGGCAAGCACACGCACCCTATAACAAAACTCTCTCTCAAAAGAAAGAATGAAAGAAAGGGACCAGCAGATGGCATAATGGTTACATCACTGGACCCTCATGTCATTGACCATGATTTTAGACCCGGACCTGGTAACTTGAAACTTAGGCCAGATGCGTGTGCCTGCATGCCCAGGATCCCAAGAGGAAACTGGAAGAGAAGAGATTGCCGTGTGGCCATACCCCTGGGGAATGATTTCTCGTTTTCTATCTCTCCAGCAAGTACACGTGCTCTATAGCTAAAATATTTCAAAAGAAAGAAAGGAAGAGTGAATGAATGAACAAAGAAATGAACATGGATGGGACAGGCAGGTAGTATAGGTGGTCAAGCTGCTGGACTCCCACATGACTGATCACGGTTCAAGTCTCAGACCTGGCAGCTTGCTTTCTCACTTTCCCTTTCTCTTTCTTTCTCTAGTCAAATTAAATAATAATAATAACAACAACAAAATTAAATAAGTAAATTATTATTTTTTAAAAAGAAAGAAAGAATGTGGACTATGGGGCTAGATGGTGGCATAGTGGTGACTCAACTGGACCCACATGGGTAAAATACTGGGTTGACATATTGGGACTTCCTTGAGCATGCTGGTCCTGTATGCATGTCTGTGGTACAGGCCAGCTGAGACCAGGGGTGGATTGTCACATGAAGACTGCTGGGGATACAGTTCTGTCTCTCTTTATAACTCTCTCTCTCGTAAGAGAATGAACAAATAAACTTAAAAAAGAACATGGGCTATGGAGTCAGAAATACCTGGATTCAATCCCCAGCACAGCATTTCACTAGATATAAGCTGAGATAATTTTTTTTTTTAGAGGTTTTTGTTATAGGGCACATGTGCTCGCCAGAGAGACAGAGAAAGAGAGAGAGACAGAAAGCGAGAAATCACCCCCCAGGGAGGATGGTCACGCTGCAATCCTTTCTCCTCCATCCTCGTCTCGGGATCTTGGGCACGTACACACACATGCCCTGCATGTGTTTAAGCCACCAGGTCCGGGACTTGAACCATGGTCGACTGCATGGGAGTCTAGCAACATAGCCATTACACCAACTGCTGGTCTGAAGCTGGGGTAAATTAAGATTCATATCTTATTTTTCTTATCTGTCAAAATACAGATGGAATTGGCCTACCTGATTGGTTTGTTATGAAGATTCAAGGAAATAATGTGTAAAACAGATGCTTAGGTGCTCATTTAAAGTTTACTTCCTTAGTAACCAGCGGGTGACATGGTGATTAAGGCACTGGATTCCTAACTGGCTGACCATGGTTTAAATCCTGGACCTGGTGACTCAAAAATCATGCCAGGCATGTGTGTGTACATGCCCAAAATTCCAAGAGGAGGATAGAAGAGAAAGGATTGTGGCATGGCTATCCCCCCAGAGCGTGATTTCCAGTTTCCCTCTCTCTGTCTCTGTCTTTGTGTGTGTCTCTCTCTCTGGTGAGCACAGGTACCTTATGGCAAAACCTAAAAAATAAGCAAGCAAAAACAGTTCCTTACTTCTTCCTCTGCTACCTTCACACTTTAAGACCTACACTGTAAAAATCCATTAGTTACAATAGTGATTATTTTGGTTGGCTTTGTCTTTAGACTCCTGAGAGTTAGTTGTCCCAGAGCCCTTTTTGTTTTTATACTTATTAAAAATATTCCTAAGGTGTTTTTCTGTACTTTCAAGTTTTACTAGGCTGATAAGAGAATCCTTTGGTCCTTCAGAATATTGTTCTGAACCTTATTTGAACACTTAATGCTAAAGTTAAATACTTGTGCATTTGTGAATTGATTTCAGCACATCTGGGGTTTTTATTTCTCAATAAAGCCATACCATTAGCTTAAGTTTTTATTATGACTGGTCTGTTTGTCTTGGAGATTGAATGCAAGTGAAAAAAAAATTCTGGTAGTGAGATTGCATGTCATTGAATAAGAGCATGTGATACCACATCTACCCAAGTGAAAAAAAAATTCTGGTTAGTGAGATTGCATGTCATTGAGTAAGAGCATGTGATACCACATCTACCCAAGTAAAGAACAAACATTCTTAATTTGTGAACACTATTATTTGAATCATTCAAACAATTAAGAAAAAAGGAAACCTCAAACTAATTTGCATGAAGAAGCAAGTGCATTATTATGACTTTTTAGGACTTTCTTTTGAAATCCCAAAGAACCCCTTAGGTATCATAAATGAAACATAATATATTATGGTTAGTTAATATGTAACTTAGTTATGATGAGATTATACCTTTTCTCTGACTTTGAGAAAAGCTCCTGAAAATTGAATTTGTCCTATAGTATTATTGTGCTTTGAAGAATGTGCAACCCATTCTTCTAAGAATTACTTCTAAAATTGCATCTGAGAAACTTTTAATCTGATCAAATGTTACTTAGGATCAAATACCTTTATAGAAGATGGTAACGGTCTTGGGACCAGCAGTTAGCATAATGGCTGTGTCGTTGAACTCCCATGTAGTTGACCGTGGTTCGAGTCCCAGATCCGGTGACTTAAACTCACGCCAGGCGCATACCCAAGATCCCTAGAGGAGAATGGAGGAGAAGGGATTGCAGCGTGGCCATCCCCCAGGGGGGGTGATTTCTCACTTTCTGTCTCTCTCTGTCTCTCTGGTGAGTGCATGAGCCCTATAATAAAAACCTCTCCCTCCCCCCCTCCCCCAAAAAAGAAGATGGTAAAGGTCTTGTATACATGGTATGTCAATAGTTTCAGCCCAGCTATGGGAGCATCCACTTGCTGATGCTTCTACTCGGAGGGCTGAGGCCACATGAGAGGCCTGGGTACCATTTTCAGCCCACCTTAAAACTCTGGGCATGGTTGACATCATGTAATACCAGCTACTCATGAGGCAGACACAAGAGAATAGTGAGATAGCATGACCCTGTTAAAAAAAAAAATCTGTTTCAAAGATTTGTATTTATAGGACCAGCAGGTAGTGTAATGGCTATGTCGCTGGACTCCCACATAGTCAACTGTGGTTCACGTCCCAGACCCGGTGGCTTAAAACTCACGCCGGGCTCATGTGCACGCGTTCCCAAGATCCCAAGAGGAGAATTGAGGAGAAGGGATTGCGGCATGGCCATCCCCCCTGGGGGGTGATTTCTCGCTTTCTGTCTCTCTCTCTCTCTCTCTCTCTCTCTCTCTCTCTGTCTGGCAAGTGCACGCACCCTATAGCAAAAAAAAAAAAAAAAAAAAAAAAAAAAAAAAAAGTAGATTTGTATTTATTAGATGAAAAATACTAATTTGTTCTTTTTTATATCATTATCTATATAGGCATTAATTCATGGACTAAACAGACATTATTACTCCATTACTATTAACTATCGGAAAAATGAACTGGAACAGAAGGTGAGTTTAAATTTTTATCTTAGAGAAAGCAAAAAAAATCTTTCTCAATACATTTAAACTATGATGTGGTATGTGATGTATGTTTGAATTGTTGACTTCTTTTGATGTTTCCAAACATTCTTCCATTTCTGATGAATTGCAATATAAAATAATGGATTGTTTTATTGGACATATTGAAAGACATACTTTATTTTATTGGTAGGTACTAAAGTGGGAGAGGACATAGGAAACAATTCAGACATTTCAGTTCACTTTTATGGCAAATTATAAAAATATTTCTCCTAGTTCTGTGCTTCTTTTCTGGTTAATGTATCTTCTGCAATAAAATGACCTTTGTAACTAAATTGCAAAACATATAGCCTTCCAAATTTAAGAGGAATAAATAAAGTTATCATTGTATAGACCCTTTTTTTAAAGAATTATTTATTTTATTTTCTTTATTATTTTTTTTTAATTTGACCAGAGAGAGAAAAAGAAAGTGTGAAATCAAGCTGCCAGGTCCAGGACTGGAGCCACTTCTGCCATGTGGGAGTCCAGCACCTTAAGCACTACATCACCTGCCAGCCTCTTGCCGAAAATCTTAATGGGAAGGAGGAATAGAAGAACAAGATTGCAGTGTGACCATATGCTATTAGAGGGAGGGTATTTTCTCTTTTTCTCACTCTTTCTCTCCGACAAGTACACACACCCTCCGGCAATAAGAAAAGTTTTAAAATACAGCAAGTTAAGGCAAGAAAAACTGTTTCAGATAGCTTTTTTTACATAGTGTTAAGGAAGGCATCTATTATTAAGAAAGAGAACATAAGTCATGCAAACATCAGAATAGCTTCAAAGTAGGATACGAAATGTAAAGACCATGAGGTTGGAGCAGTTCTTAGATCATATTAATATAAATTTAGGAGAACTCTTCTTTTTTTAAATAATTCTTTTATTTATTTTCTTATTTATTTATTTGGCCAGAGAGGGACAGAGAGAGAGAGAGAAAGCAAGCCGCCAGATACAAGACTCGAACCTAAGTTAGGCATGTGGGATCCAGTGCCCTTAACTACCACACCATCTGCCAACCTCAAATTTAGGAGAATTCTAATTGCAGTTTATTTGAATTGATAAAATTAAATGTTAATTCATTAATTCTAAAAGTTTTTTATGAAGCATTTTCTTTTTTTTTTTCCCCCCATATTTTTGCCATAGGGCATGTGTGCTCACCAGAGAAAAAGAAAGGAAGGGGAAGCGAGAAGTTACCCCCAGGGGGATAGCCACACTACAATTCATTTTCCCTCATTCTCCTCTTGGTATTTGGAGCACACACGCACGTGCACCCGGTGTATTTTTTAAGCTGCTGGGTCAGGGACTTGAATTGTGCAGTCAACCATGTGGGATCCAGTGCCTTAATCACCTAATCACCCACCACCTACTGGCCCATGAAGCCTTTCTTTTCTTTTTTCTTTCTTTCTTTCTTTCTTTTTTTTTTTTTTGGAGAGATTTTTGCTGTAGGGTGCATGCACTCGCTGGAGAGACAAACACAGAGAAATTTCTGGAAGTAAGAAATCACCCAGTCACCCTCTGGTGCTGATGGCCATGCTGCAACCTCCTTTCTTCCATTTTCCTCCTGAGATTTTGGGCACGCGTGCATGCACACGTACCTGACATGAGTTTCAAGCCTCTGGGTCTAGGACTCGAACTGTTGTCTGCCATCTAGGAGTCCAGTGGCTTAACCATTAGGCCATCTCCTGGTCCCCATGAAGCCTTTCTTAAGACGAGGGGGCCGCAGCAGGTGGTGTGGTGGTTAAAGTGTTGGACTCCCATATGGCTGACCACAGTTTGAGTTCCAGACCGGTAGATTGAAATTCATGCTGGGTGTGTGTGCATGTGGGCAGGTATACACACATCCCCCAAATCCCAGGAAAAGAATGGAGAAGGGATTGTGGTGCAGCTATCCCTGCTAGAGGGGAGGTTTCTCACTTTCCCCCTCTTTTTGTCCCTCTCTGGCAAGCTCATGCACCCTATGGCAAAAAAAAAAAGATAAGTGAAGGGAATATCTTCAAGGCAGGAAAATGATTAACTTTTTCTTTATATCTTTTAGATGTTGTTAAATTTGCATAAGAAGAGTTGGATGGAAGGTTTGACACTTCAGGACTACAGTGAACATTGTAAACACAATGAATCAGTGGTAAAAGAGATGTTGGAATTAGCCAAGAATTACAATAAGGTAAAAGTTGCTTTTAACATTTGTGTTCACTGTCATTGGCATGCATTGGATTAAATGGTGAGCATATATAAATATAAATAATTAAAAATTAGGCCTGTTTTGGGACCAGCAGGTGGCGTGGTGGTTAAGGCGCTAGACACTCCCACATGGCTGACCATGGTTCGAGTCCTGGACCTGGTGGCTTGCTTTCTCACTTTCCTTCTCTTTCTCTCTGTGTCTCTCTCTGGTCAAATCAAAATAAAATGAATAAATGAATAAAAGTAGATTAAAAAAAAAAGTTAAAAAAAAATTAGGCCTGTTTTGTCGATCATATAGTAAATACAAGCCTTCCAGTCTCACAACTACTCACCTCTGCTCTTAATATCGTATTGGAAAAGCAGCCATAAACAATATGAAAACGACGGAATATATCTGTGGTCTTTTAAAACAGGAAGCTGACCAGATTTGGCCCTCATGCTGTGACTTGATCACCCCTATTGAACCATGTAGTTGCACATTTAAAGTGTAACTACACATTTAAAGTGTCTTCATTATTTAGGAGACTTTTTTTCAGAAAGGAAGGGAAGCAAAGAGGTACAGATAATAACGGCATTTACTACTTACTTTGTGTGATTTATTTTATCAACTTTTCTGTTCTTCATATAATAAGCATTTATTGAAAACCTGTTGGGGCCAGCAGGTGGTGTAGTGGTTAAGGCGCTGGATTCCCACATGGTTGACCACAGTTCAACTCCTGGACCTGGCAGCTTGCTTTCTCACTCTCCCCTCTTCTCCGTCTATCTCTCTCAGGTCAAAATTAAAGAATAATGATAATAAATAAAATTAAAAAAAAAAAAAAACTGTTATCTGCCAGACACTGGGAATATAGTATAATGTAAGGCATACAAGGTCCTTGTCTTGAAGAAACTTACTTTCTAATAGTGGAAACAGATGATAGACAAATAAACATAGCATAATTTGTTGTGATTAATACAATGAAAACGTTGAACAGGATAATGTAAAGAGTAAGCAGGGGAAGCCTTTATATCAGGATATTTAAAAAGTCATATTTTGCAAAATCTCTGGAAATATTTACTGTGTGCCAAAATATATGTGGCCAGAATAATGTCTTTTTTTTTCTCATAGACTTACGATTTTTTACAGTTCTGAAATTAATAGAATATTGGAGATAGGACTGAAAGATCCTATCTTTTGTATGCCCAAGATCCCGAGAGGAGAATGGAGGAGAAGGAATTGCGAAGTGGCCATACCCCCCCTGGGGGGGGATGATTTCTTGCTTTCTGTTTCTCTGTCTTTCTCTGTCTTTCTGGCAAATGTATGCATCCTATAGCAAAACCTCTCTAAAGGGGGAAAATATAAGTTGTATTCATGGAGCCTGCAAGTGACATGGCTATTAAGGCACTGGACTCCCACATGGTCAACTGCAGTTCAAGTCCCAGACCTGGTGTTTTGCTCTCTCACTTTCTGCCTCTGTCTCTCTCTTTTTCTGGTCAAATTAAAAATAATGATGATGGTAGATAAAATTAAATAAATAAAGAGTCTTTAAAAGTAGTTGCACTAATGGAAGTAAAGATTAGAATCACAATTACCAGTCTTCATGCAGTAGGGTGGGGAGTAGCTGGGGACATATTGAGAGTGGGGGTAAAAAGAAAATGCAGAGGGGACCAGCAGGTGGCATGGTGGTTGGGGGCACTGAACTCCCACATGGCCAACCATGGTTTGAGTCCCGGCCTGGTGGCTCACTTTCTTGTGCTCTCTCTCTCTCTCTCTCACACTATCATTCTCTGGTCAAATTAAAAAATAAATAAATGGACAAATAAATTTGAATAAAATTATTTAAAAGAAAATGCAGATGACATGTTTTGAAAAAGTATGCTTAGCTAGATAGAGTTCATAGTACATGAGGGTAAATAGGTGAATTAAATTTATGAAAGTTCTTGAAGTGAAGTAATAGGGCTTGGAGTATTGGTGTAAGAGTTGTTTTTGATCAGAGACATGATATGCCTAGAATCAGATTTTAGGAATATAACTTCACAGGACCAGCAGGTGATATAATGGTTAAGGTACTGGACTCCCACATGACTGACCACAGTTCAAGTCCTGGACCTGGCATTTGGAAACCATGATGGACATGTTTGCATGCCCAAAATCTTGAGAGGAGAATGAAGGAAAAGAGAATTGCAGTGTGGTCATCCCCTCTGGGGGGGGGGGGGGGGTGATTTCTCACTTTCCTTTTCTCTGTCTCTATCCAGTGAGCCACACGTGCCCTATGACCCCCCCCCAAAAAAAATACTAAAAAAGAAAATTTCACAACACTATAGAAGAAAGAAAACTCTAAGACTAGATTGAAATGTAGATTCCATTTAATAGGAGTTTGGTAGTACCTGAACAAAAGGTACTATCTGGAATTGGGAGTGGAGGCTTCAGTGAGCAGTGATTGGATAGATGAAGGGAAAGAAAAAGGAAGAATCAAAAGATAATTCAAGGTTTCCTGCAAGGTGATTGGAAATATATTGGTACCATTAACATTTCCAATTTAGGTAGAAGTAGGCTTGAAGAAGGAGTTATAAAGAGTTTATATTTAATGAACAGTTAGAAAATGTTGAGTCTAGAAATTAATACTAAGAGCCAGAAGCCAAGACTTCAGGGTCATAGTTAAGACTGATATTGGTTGTTATACCAGAAAGTAATATTTCTTATTTGCTAAGCATATAAAAAATATTATTCAAGGGCCAGTAGGTGGCATGGTGGTTGAGGCGCTGGACTACCACATGGTCAGCCGTGGTTTGTTTGAGTCCTGGACCTGGTGGCCTGCTTTCTCACTTTCCCGTTCTGTCCCTGTCTCTCTGGTCAAATTAAAAAATAAATAAAAGAATAAAATAAATCATTTTTTTAAAGAATTATTTTATTTAACTTTATTCTTTACTTTTTATTTGACTAGAGAGGGACAGAGTAAGAGAGAGAGGAAAGTTAGAAAACAAGTTGCCAGGTCTGTGACTTGAACCACAGTCAGCTATGTGGGAGTCCAGTGCCCTTAACCACCATGCTACCTGCTGGCCCCAATAAATAAATCTTAAAAAACAGTATTATCCAGGGGCTGGCAGATGGCATAATGGCTAGGGCACTGGACTCCCACATGGCCAACCATGGTTTGAGTCCTGGACCTGGTGGCTTACTTTCCCACTCTCTCTTTCTCTGTCTCTTTCTTGTCAAATTGAAAAATAATAATAATAAATAAATAAAATTTTAGAAAAATGTTATTCAAGAGACATTGTATAAAATTTACCATGTAGAGCAAGTCTTTGAAAGAATTGAGCTTTGAAATAAGTCAGTGGACCCTACAAACTAAATTCCAGCAGAATCAGGGTTAACTTTGAAGAGCATACGCTGATTTATATGTGGTGTTTCAACTGCAGATCTCCATTGGTGGTAGATTATACAGAACATTTTTTTTATCTTTCTCGTCTATATTTGCATGATGAGAAAAAAGAGAAATGGTTATCATATTTAAAATAATTAACCGCTTATAAGGGATTTTTATGTTTTAATGAGAAAGGAAGAGAGAGTACAAGAGGAAAAGAGAGAGAGAGAAATAGGTAGTTTTGTCAGGGTCTTGCATATCGCGGTTGTCCTGCCCCAGTTTCCCAGTCGGCTAGGACCACATGCACTTGCCACTGTGCCTAACCTGTTTTAGATTGAGCCAGGAATGGAACCTGGGCCTCCCACACAGCCCCAGCCATTGCACGGTGGTGCCCTCCCACTTGTGCCACTGCAGCTGGGCCTAAAAAAGTTATAACTTAAGTTATTATTCAGCAGACTTGAGGAATGGTTTTCATTTCTGTGTAACATTACACATTTAAGTAAATTCATATGGGTACCACTGCCAGGAAATAACCTATTTATGGTTACTGCTGCCCATCCACAGAAGTTTTTCCTATTTTACAGTTTTAAAAAATCTCTGTAGTACTCAAAAACTTGTAAGGTTTGGTTATAAAATGAAAACAATGTGTAAGCTGTGATATGAAAGAGTCCAAATTTGGGAATGTAATTCCCTCTGTGATTGAAAGAAATACGGTGGGGTTTTTTTTAGAAACACTTAAAATATAAAAAGAAAGGCTCATGCTACCAATTCTTCATAGTATTTTTTTAATTGGTTGGTGTTTTAAACTAAAGTAATTACTGTTAGAGGCTGGTTAGGTCCCAAAGTAAAAGAAGGTTAGAAAATAGTTGAATTTTTATGTCACAAGTTTGTAATTTCAAGTTTGGATTCTGCACAGAAACTCTTCTTGATTATTAGTCATTTGATTTTTCTAATTATGAAACGATAACACCCACAGTTCTGTTTTATTCCAGATCTTCTAATTTATTCATGCCAAAATGTGTCTGCTATTTTTTTAAATGTTGATAATATTTGGAGGCATATTTGTAAATGAATGTGCAGGTGAAAAAATGAATTGCAAAAGAGCATTTTAAGAATAATATAGAAACAACAATTTGCCTGTTCTCAAATGTGTAACTATCAATTCTGTTTACTTTTTGGTGAAAATATTGAACTACATAGTAACTTCAGGGAAGTTTGATATTTTTTTTATATGATTTTATATTAAGTATGTAAATATATGATTACATTTAGTTTACTCCTGTAACTGTATTAAATAGTAGAATCTTGTTTTATGCTAGTGCAATAAGATAAGAAAAGCAAAAGAAGATATAAATATCGAGGAAAGCAACCAGGTTACTATTATTTCAATATGAAAGGATAAATATGCATTCAAACATAGATGTCCAAGAGAATAGACTAGAAAACTGGTAGAACTGTTTTAATCAAGAATTATGGGGCCAGCTAGGTGATGTGGTGGTTAAAGTGACTGGATCCCATGTGGCCATCTGTGCAATTTGAGTTCTGAACCCAGTAGCTTGAAAAACATTCTGGGCGCATGTGCATGCATGCCCAAAATCCCAGGAGGAGAATGGAGAAGGGATTGTATGTTGCATGGCCATCCTCCCTGGGGAGTGATTTCTCACTTTCCCTCTCTCTCTCTCTTGCTAGTGAGCACACATGCCGTATAGCAAAGCTTTAAAAAAAAAATTTTCATAATTACATAGGCTAGAAACAGTTAAAAAATAGAATAAGGGGGGCTGGCAGGTGGTGTGGTGGTTAAGGGTGCTAGACTCCCACATGGCCAACCATGGTTCAAGTCCTGGACCTGGCGGCTTGCATTCTCACTTTCTCTCTCTCTCTCTGATCAAATTAAAATAAATAAATAAAGTTAAATAAAATAATTATTTTAAAAGATATATATGATAGTTAAGTAAGTTCACAATAGCATCCAGAATTATGAATTATTTAGGAATAATCATGACAAGAAATATAAATGTATGTCATATGTGTACGTACATATAAATGTATGTATATGACTTACGTAAAAAGAACTAAAACATTTCTGAATTGAGACACACCATTTTTCCAAGTAGTAATGCTCAATATTGTAAAGCTATTGTCAAGTTTCCCAAATGTTACTTTAATTCTAGTAAGAATATTAATGTGAGCTTTTAAAAATTTGATAAACTGACAACAGAGTTTATCTTCAATAAATATAATAACCAACATTTGTTCCATTTGTTAGGAATCTGACTAGGAGAAAATATTCGTAGCTATAACACAAAAAGAGCTAGTATCCCAAAATGGATAATACCCAAATAATTCCTATGCAATAATTTTTTAAAATAATAATAAACAAGAGTTAGAAAACTTATTAAAGAGAAAGACAAATGACATAAAAAATGAAAAAGTTCCAATCTTATTAAGTAGTCAAAGAAAGTTTAGAATAATAAGTAGGGGGCCAGTATGTGGCATAGTGATTAAGATGCTAAACTCACACATGGCCAACCACAGTTCAAGTCCTGGACCTAGCAGCAGCTTGCTTACTTGGTTTCCCCTTCTCTCTTTCTGTCTCCCTCTGATTCTTTCTGGTCAGATATTGTAAAAATAATGATAATGAATAAAATGAAATTCAAAAGTAAATAAAATAATAAGTAGACAAAATTATCTTACTTTTAAATTAATAAAAATGGTTTGGAAAATTTCCTAGGGTAAGTAAATTGGACTTCATCATTTAATTTTAAATGTATCTAACTCTTTTAACCATGTGTTTTCTTTTAAGGACTTAAGATGAAAAATAAAATTCTTCTAGAACCACCTTAGAGACAGAGCTATAATCTGTTGTTGGATGTAAAAAATAAAATTGTATAACAATATTAAAAAATTTCTACCATGTTACCTTTCCTCCTTTTTTCTCAAAGATATGTATGTTAACATATTGTGTTGATAACAGTATCACCTCTAGGTAGAAAGTAGAATTCTGTATATTATATAACTCTTGAATTATTTTCAGTTTTTTGCATTAAGCAAATATCTAAGCTTACGTTAGCTCAAAATAACGATGGCTTAAATAAGATAGAAAGGTATATGTCTTACACTTCAAGGTCAATGGAAACTTCACATTTCTCCAAAACCCATGTTCCTTCTGTCTTTATGGTCTACTTTCATTGTAATGGCTTCCAACCTTCAAGTCGTGTCATGATGCAGGGGGATTGCTAGAATGTTGGCCATCTTATCTAAGTTTCATAGAACAGGAAGGGAAGAATGGGCAAAAGGAATAATTCAGTTCCTTTTAAGGATTGCCTTTTCATAAGCTCTACCTGGCACTTAGAATATATCTCATTGGCAAAACTTAGCCAGATACATCTAGCTGTGAGAAAGGCTATGTAATACAGACTTTTAGCTAGGAGCATTGAACCCGTTAAATTTAGGGCTATGTTATAGAAAAAGAAGGTGAATATTGGAAAGAAACTAACAGACTCTGCCCTAGAAATTTTTAACAACAAGCTGAACTAAATTTTGTATTGTAGACACACATTCATACATACACACACACAGGCACATATGCACATATACATATGATCCTTATTTGATATCCCTATTTCACATAATTACAATTTAAAATGGGATTCTCTGTAGGAGTTTTGTAAAGAATATGTGCTGGGGCCAGAAGGTGGCATGGAGGTCAGTGTGCTGGATTCCACATGGCCAACTAAGTGGCCTGAGTCCCAGACCCAGCAGCATGTAAAACACGCCAGGCATATGTGAGTGCATGCCCAAAAATCCCAAAAGAGAATGGAAGAGAAGGGACTGGGACATGACCATTCCCCTGGGAGGTGCTTTCTCATGGCCACTGCCCCCTCCCTCAACTCCTGCAGGCACATGCCCTGTAGCACAGCTACCAAAAAAAAAGTTGAATCTTTGAGCCAGCAGGTGGCATGGAGGTTAAGATTCCACATGGCTAACTGGACACTTTGAGTCCCAGATCCAGCAGCTTGAAAATCATACCAGACCAACACATGCATGTGTACCCTAAATCCCAAGATATTGAAGGAGAAGGGATTACAGTGTGGCCATCCTCCTTTGGGGTGATGATTTCTCACTTTCTCTCTCTCTTTCTGTGTGTGTGTGCATGTGTGTCCCTCTCTGGAGAGAGTTGCATGCACCCTATGGCAGAAACTTAAATAAATAATAATAATAAAAGATTCTATGCTGTTTAGGGTCACTTAATAAATCATAGATTTGGCTTCATTATTACTATTTAGGATTTGTAATAGAAAAGTAATGAATTTCCCTAATGGCCGTGAATGATGCTTTTAGTTCTTTAGAGACAGATAGGACTGTGTTTAAGTCAATTAAATTTATTGTCAGTCTCTCGCCATCCTGTCTTTATCTCTGAGTTAGATTGTTTTAAGGATTGCGAATAATATGTGTGATGCAGGTGGCATATAATAGGTGTTGAATAAAATGATAGCTAAAACCATTTCTATTATTAATACTAATAACTAACATTAATCATTCTCAGCTCCTTCTTCCTCCCACATCTAGTCAATCATCAAGACTTATACTTGAGTTATTTTGTGCTGCTTTTCATTGCTACTGCTGCTATCTTACCTCCTAGTTGATCTCCTTGTGTCTTTATTCTTTCCCTTGCAAATCAATTTTCCATGCTGTAGATTGGTCTTTCTAAAACACTAATTGGTCATATGTCAGAGAAAACTATCAAAAAAAGAAAAAACCTGTCAAATGGGAAGAAACACTTGCAATTATATATCTGATAAGGATCTAGTATCTAGAATATATGAGGAGGTATTACAAAGAAAATACAACCCAGTTCAAAACTGTCCAAAGATTTGGACATTTCTGCAGAGGATTTGTAAGTGGCCAGAAACAACATGAAAATATGTTCAGTCAGCATCATTACTGATTAGAGAAAGGCCCATGAAAACCAGAGTGACATCACTTCATACCCACAAGGATGATAATGGAAAATGCCAACTGTTGCTGGGGATGTAGAGAAATTAGAACCTGTGTATGTTATTGAGAAGGCTATAAAATGGTAAACCCACTGTGGAAAACAGTTTGGTTATTCCTTAAAAAGTTAAACATAGAATTAACCATATGACCCAACAATTCTCCTAAATAAATACCCAAAAGAATTAAAAAAACAGGTACTCAAAAATATGTGTGTGGGGGCCGGCAAGTGGCATGGTGGTTAAAGGCACTGGATTCCCACATGGCCAACTGCAGTTTGAGTCCCAACTTGGCAGCTTGCTTTCTCGCCTTCTCGCCCTCGCTCTCTATCTCTCTCTCTATCTCTCTCTCTCTCTCTCTCTCTCTCTCTCTCTCTCATTCTGTCCCTCCCTGGTCAAATTGAAATAAACAAATGAATATAAATAAAGTTAAATAATTCTTTAAAAAAAATGTGTGCGAGCATTCATAGCAGATTATTCACAATAGCCAAAAGGTGGCTAGCATAAATAAGCAAATCTTGGCAAATACACACAACGGAATATTATTCAGCCATAAAAAGGAATAAAATTTTGTTTCATGCTTTACATGGATGAATGTTTAAAACATGGCAAGTGAAAGAAGCTGGTGACAGAAGGTCATATATTATATGAAATAATTTGTATGAAGTAGATAGAACATGTAAATCCAGAAAGACAGAAAGTATAGGGCCAGCAGGTGGCATGGTGGTTAAACATGCTGGACTCCCACATAGCCAACCACGGTTCAAGTCTTGGACCTGATGGCATCCTTTCTCACTTTCCCTCTCTCTCTGTGTCCCTCTCTGGTCAAATTGGAAAATAATAAGTAAAGTTAAAATAAAATAATTATTTTTTTAAAAAAGAAAGTAGATTAGTGGTTGTCAGTGACTTGGACAAAGAGAAAAGATGGGTAACAGCTTCATAGATAATAGGTATGCTATAGGAAATTTACCTCAGCTTTAAAAATGCAAAATGTTTCATGTAACTACCTTGCTCTTAAAAGTCTTTGATTTCTCATTGACCTGGAATGAGGTCCAGACCTAAATTGACCATGCTTACATCTATAGCTTTATAGCTTTATCTCTTATCATGTTATGCTGTCTTTATTTTTTTCTCCTTTTTTTTGGAGAGGTTTTTGCTATAGGGCACATGCGCTCGCCAGACAGACAGAAAGAGACAGAGAGACAGAAAGCAGGAAATCACCCCCCAGGGGGGATGGCCACGCCGCAGTCCCTTCTCCTCCATTCTCCTCTCGGGATCTTGGGCGCGCACGCACACGCGTCCGGCGTGAGTTTAAGCTACCAGGTCCGGGACTCGAACCACGGTCGACTACGTGGGAGTCCAGCGACATAGCCATTACGCTAACTGCTGGTCCCTGTTATGCTGTCTTAATACTGAATGATTTGCAGTTCTTTTCATTTAAAATGCTGTTTCTTACTTTCTGATCTGAAGCACCCGTTGCTAACATATCCCCAGCTCAGGTCCTCCTTTTCACTCAAGCCAGTTTAACTTTCTCTCACTATTGAGATCCTTACCCATACCACCAAACATGTGCTATTGACATCTTTTTCTTTTTAAAGAATTATTTATTTTATATATTCATTCATTTATTATTTTATTTTTTAATTATTTATTTATTCATTCATTTATTTTAATTTGACCAGAGAGAGACAGAGAGAGAGAGGGAAAGTGAGAAGGCAAGCCACCAGGTCTGGGACTCAAACCATGGTTGGCCATGTGGGAGTGTCCAGCATTTTAACCACCACGCCACCTGCTGGTCCTCTCATTCATTTATTTTTAACTTGACAGAGAGAGATACAGAGAGGGAGAGAGAGAGAGGAAGTGAGAAAGCAAACCACCAGGTCTGGGACTCGAACCGTATTTAGCCATGTGGGAGTGTCCAGCGCCTTAGCCACCATGCCACCCACTTGTCCCAACCTGTACTATTTACATCATTAGACTACAATAGAGCTCTGTCCTTCTGTTAAACTGATACCTATTTTTTAATTTACTGGTTTTATATCTTGTCTGTGAACTCTGTGAATTAAGATGCCAAGTCTCATTTCTAGCAATTGCCAGTCAACTAGTAGATATTCAGTAAATATTTGTTGAATGAATGAATGTAATACTTGTATTTTTCTACAAAAATATAACTTTATTAAGTGACTAATTAATTTATTAAGTGTCAGCATTTACTAGTCATAAAGTAATATTTATATAGCGCAAACTTCTAAAATTTAAGGAAATGGCATGCCCTTTACAGGGCACCTTTCTTTATTAATCAGTGTTTTCCATCATGACCCAGTCTGCTCCTGCCCCCTCCTTAGGTAAATCTAACATGTTAAGTGACCAACTCTCCTTAAGCCTGCCTCCAGCGTTCTCAGAGGCCTATCCTTTCCTGGGTGACTAATTACTATTTCCAACTTCATTTTCACAGTACACTGAATCTCACTTCTCTTCTTTTTCAGTTGTATTCCTGTCCTCTTGCCTTCTCTACATACCTTTGAACTTAAGTCTCTTCCCATTTACATAGTCATACTCTGCCCGGGTTTTGTGGTCTGTTTAACTGCTACCACTCTTGCCATTGCTACATGCAGTCTCAAGATTCAGCCCTTTCCCCTTTGCTCTTCTGTTTTTATACTTTTTAAAATAATCTGTTTTTGTGGTTTAGCCATGCTAACAACTTTGAAATTTCATTTTATCTTTCACTTGATATTTATTCTCATTTCCACTGTCACAGCGCCTTCTAAACTTGTGCATCCCAGTTACTAGCAGTTATTCTAGGATTGCTTAATGCAGAAAAAAATAGGCACTTGCCATTTTACCATTTTGTAGTCTATGTTATGTAAAAATTCGTTGTATTAGTGATATTAACAAAGATGTCCTTAAATGGGATGTTGTAAAGTGAACAAAGTTAACATGTCAGTGGGGGAGAGAAGCCCAAGAAATAGTCTGAAAAGTATCAAGTAGAATAAGAACCATAATGTCAAAAGCAAAAGGTATAGGAACAGGAGAGAAAACAGAATTGAAGTAATTCTAAAAGTATTTAGAAAGTGCAAGAAAATTAAGTCCATTGGAATTGAAATTGTAGAAATTCTTCTTTTTAGAATTATTTATTTAATTTTATTTGTTGTTGTTATTAATTTGGCCAGAGAGAGACAAAGAGAAAGAGAAGGGAAGTTGAGAAAGCAAGCCGCCAAGGTTCAGAACTCAAACCAGTAGTCGGTCATGTGGGAGTTCAGTGCCTTAACCACCATGCCACCTGTCAGCCCCATAGAAATTCTTAAAATACTGTTAGTGGAATGCCAGGTATACAATCCATGCTCATTAAATGATAAATAAAATGGTGGAATTTGTGATACAGAGTTTCCACTTGGAAAACTTGGCCATAGACAAAGACAGAGAGAGACGGAATGATTTTTAATAGGTTTAGTAAAAAGCTCTTTAAAAGGGGTTACATCTGAGGGGATTATGATCACATAACAGACCAAATTCCAAGAATCTCTTAGAACTGTGCAGACCGTCCATGATGGGATAGCCATCTGGGGGTCTTTGTTGATAAACTGTTAAAAACGTTTCTAGTGTGAATAGCCACAAACATTTTCAGTGCTTTTTTGTTGGTTGAGTAAACCAAAGAACACGGATGCAAAAGCAAAATTTGACGCCAAATCACAGAAGTTGCCATAAACACAGAAGTTCCCTAGTGAGGACACTGCCTGTGCCTGAATTTCATTTGTTTCTGCTGCTACCATTTCTTAATTTTTCCTGGTGACTGGCCAGGTTAGAACTGTGAATGGAGACAGACTGGTCTTACCCAGATGGTAGATAAGATATAGGTAACTTAGGTAGATGAAGAAAATATTTAGGGATTTGATATGATGATCTGGCATATCTTAGAATGGAAGAGATGTGCTTACTCTTTTGTCATGGAGGTTTGCAACCTTAGTATATGCCTAAATCTGCAGCTGCTCCTCATTTCCCAGATGGCATCTATGGCTGGGAGTACTTTTTACCATCTGCACTTCTCAAAGAGTTTGTGAACTCTCTCTTTTAATTATTGAGAATGGAAAAACTAATTGGTAAAGTGGTTAAATGGTGTAAAAGATTTTTAAAATTTGAGTGATATCTTTTTACATCTTAGTTTAACCTTTCAAATAAGATCAGTGCTTTAAATGCTTTTTAACCTTCATCTTTATATGCCTGCCATCTTAGATATCTTCAATACTCCAAAAGGTTCCCTAATAACTATTTTGAACATGGATTGGTTTTTTGAGCCAAATTCTAAAACTCTTGCCTCCTTCCAATATTGTAGTAAGTACTGTTTTTGGCACTTGCGTGGAACAACTAACACTGAATGGTATGGAGTACAAACTTACATGGATTGTTAACACTCATTTGATAAGCTTTTAAGTCAGTATAGTGTCACCATTTGTAAAAGTAATTTGTAGGTAAAGACAAACTCCTAATGTGTTGTCAGTGTTTCCATTTATTTAAAACATTGAATACTGTGGAAAACAATTTCCCAGTTAGAAATACTTTTATAACTAGCCGAGAATAATTGAGCGACATCTGACTCTGAAAATGAACATATTCTCTGTCTAGGGAATTCTAGATTTGGTGTGTTATTAGCTTTTTTTTTTTTTCCTCCCTTCTTTTAGGTTTATGAATCACAATTTTATTTCCCAATTATGTGTTATAAATAAATATCCTCTAATAACCAGTAGATACAATACTTACTCACCATCTTTTCTCTTTAGGCAGGTTCTACTGGGGAAAATTCTCTAGATAGTTTGTCCATTTATAAAATTAGACACTTGCCATCTTTGCTCATTTTCAAGTTCTCTGTTTACAAAACTATTAAGAAGGTGTGAAATGCAGCCAAACTTCCCAGTTTATGGGAAATGTCTGATGATTGCATTTCCTACATGTTCATTGTTCACACATGAAGAAATTTGGCAGCTGTGAGATTATTAAGTTTAGAGTATCCAAATCTAACCCTCACTGGGATTTTGGTTTCCTGCTTTCTGCCACCATCATCTCACCCCCTTTTGTAACCATCTTTATGGTAGATGCTATGGTGGCATTTTAAGGTTAGTGATCCTTAAATTTTCTTTGTTTTTCAATTATTAGATGCTATGCATAAATTACAAACCAGGATTTCACCTAATACAGGATCCTGTCTTCTAGCCATAACATACCCAAACTGTTAGGAAGACTCCTTAAACTTAGAATTCTCAATAAAGAGATTGTGTGTTGGTGACATTATAGAGAAAGGAGGGCTATGGGAGTAGCTAATCTAAATGTAGTAATTATTTCAGAATTAATGTACTAGAAAGTTTATGGTCATACACATAGGAGTTTGTAACTGTCTCTGAAAGTAGTATGAAGAGGTTTGTGTGTGTTATTTTGCTTGGTTTAATTGTATTTTATTTCATTTGTAATTCAAATAATGTTTTAGATGTTGAAAACTTTGAATTACTCTCAGTTATTAAAGATCTTTCATGTGGAATATTGAGAGGTTTTTTTTCCTCAATAACATATATTTTAGAGATTTAAAGATGTGAAATTACTAAGAAAAGCCATGTGATTTGTTAAGTAGATTAAATGTCAAGCTCCTTTCATCCTACATGCTCCTGATAGTTAAATAGGTACTAGATGTACTCAGGCCATATTGACAAAAAATGAGACATAGAAGTCGGAAGTTGGGGGAGAACAACTGTGAAAGTTGGAAAAAGTGACAGAACAAAACTAGCTAGTACCACAGTGCCATAAACAACTACCTCAGGTACTTCCATCTTACTGTCTCTCAAAGAATTCAGTAATGGTTGCCAAATGATTAACATTATTATATTTAGTAATGTAGTTTAACATTTTTAATACCTTTTACATATTTCTTAAATCTAAGAAATTAGGGTAGTAATAGTTTTCATTGCCTGAAATGTTATTTTGAAGATTAGCAGAGTTGCTTTTTTGTTCTATAAATTCTTTGAATAAAATATTCTATGAGTGAAAATTATGATTATCTTTGTTAATTATTCTGCAGAGGGAAAAGTAAGTTTAGGATATGAAACGCTGTCCTTTGTGTTTCATTCACAGGCTGTAGAAGAAGAAGATAAGATGACACCTGAACAGCTGGCAATAAAGAATGTTGGCAAGCAGGTGAGGTGTTTGTAATAGGTTATGCAGTCACATACTGATATGCTCTTATAGACTTAAACTATTTTAGGGCCTTTATGGTTTTTCCTGTCTGTTCATTTTGTCTATTTCTTCTGTCATATAAATGTGATACTAATTTTAAAGGTCACTGAGTTTTTTATGTCAAATTCTTTATCATCTGTAGAGAAGTAAATCACAATCTACTTGTGCTTATGAGACATTATTTTTAGTGAAAATAATTTACTGGAAATAAATTAGAACATTTTATCCTGAGTTTATTTTTTTCAAGTATTATTTTCACTATAAATCAATGGGATAAAAGAAGGGTAGGTTTATTTCATATGTAACAATTTTCAAAAGGTATGCCTTATCAATGTGTAGGTAATATTCCTGAGATAACTTAGAATCCTATTAGGATTACTGCATAAAGAGAAATGATTTTAAATATTTGCTCTTTCACTTTTCTAAAATGAAATATATATTTTAGTCCTTATTATCTATGGGTGGGGGGAACACACCAACTAATTAAAGGAATCTACAGATTAATTAGACTGTTTTTTAAAGAATGTTGATTACATTTTTTCATTTCATGGAACATGGTTATCATATTGCTGATGTTGGCAGAATCTTGATATTTCAGATGCAAGACACTAAGCTGTCTTTGCTTTCAGCCATCCTACCATATGCTCTGATCCCATCACATCTCACAAGCTATGTAGGTTTGGGCCAGGACCATTCTTGGATGGGAAATCTCTAAGAATCACCCAGCTGCCACAAGAAGTAATATAGATAACTGAGGGAATAATGTTACCACTACACTATAAAACCAATTACTCCAACAGAGCGGTCAGGGCAATGGTTCTGACTTCATGATCCATCATAAATGAGGAAGTCAGAATCACTGCATTCTGAATACCATAATTTAAAAACAAGTACACCCTACAGCCAAAATGAACTGCAGCTCATCTTATGTGATCTCATCCTTGTTGTTTTTTTACTACTTATTTTAATCTATCATATTAGTTCACCAGCTTAGAGCCTTATACTTGATCTCAAGTAACTATTTTTAAATAAATTATTTTCTGAGGCTATTGTTTCTTGATGTAGATTATATTTAACAGTTAACAACAAATAAAAGGCCTTAATTAAAATAAAATGAAACTGAAAAATATATAATTGGCAGAGTTTAATAATCATCAGAATCTCTTTTAAAAATATAATAGATACCTCACTGGTTTGGCCTACTGCGTGGAAATAGCAAGATTATCTGTGGTGGAATCAAACCAATATCATTTTTGCATGCCAATCTTTTTCAGTCACTTTCACCCTAAATGCCCTAAAATTATTTCTGAAATTGAAAAGAAATTAAGATTGTGGTCTAGTCACTTGAAATTTTTGCAGCATGCTGTATCTCTGGGTTGTTTAAAGAAATCAGTGTATTGAAATTTGGGGTTTAGAGAAGTACAGCCAAGAAAGAATTTCAATAATGAGCGTTCGTTTAAAGTTAGGAGTCTTGGCTTTTTTTTAAAAACAATACCCATAAGAAACTAGTGGTTTGAATTAAAGTTCTTCTGTCATATACAGCATATATTCTTTATTTCAGAGCTTTCACATTTACTTGAAAAAGTTAGCCTGAAATTTAAAATCAAGCATTTTAATTTAAATGCCTTTATTACAATGCAATTTTAAGCTTGATATTTTTACTCAGTCTATTTTAAAAATAGATTTGATCAGGTTTAAGCTAAAAGATTGCACCTGTATTATTGTCTAAGAGACATTATCTTCAGAATAGCTACATGAAACATTTATTCTTAATGCTTTAGAATTGATATAAATTGTGTTCATATTTTTGATCTTTTGATCCAAGAATATTTTCTGAATGATTTGAAGCACTACTCTTGAAATATTAAAATTATATAGAATTCTAATTTTTACCAAGATGTAGAGGAAGTGATACGAACTCACATTCAACTTTTACCTATTGGTATGTCTGCTTTAAATAAAGCACCCCTTATAGACATTCAAAATATGTAACTGGGAAAGAATATACCCTCACACTGAGGCACATACACATACATAAATACACCTAATATTTCAGTCAGATGATAATAAACTGTATATAATTCATTATTATTTTTTTAAAAATCTCTGAGACAGAGTCATAGCATTGTTGTGTAAATCAGTTTTTCATTGTGTAGTGTATTATTTCATTTGCTATTTGACCTTTTAGCAGATTTAGAAATCCAGAGAATGTAACAATATAGTAATATTAGGAAAGCCAAATTGTAAAACATTTATAAATTTAAGTCTGGGTTTTTTTGTTTTTTTTTTTTTACCAGTTTCATTAGCTACTAAAAAAAAAAGTAATTTACCTACCAGTAATACAGTTCTTTTTCATTTTTCTTTCCTTATTTTTCTCTTTTAGGACCCCAAACGTCATTTGGAGGAACATGTGGATGTACTCATGACTTCAAATATTGTCCAGTGTTTAGCAGCTATGTTGGATACTGTCGTATTTAAATAAAGAAACACAAAAAGCTATTTGTGATATTTCAGTGTATATTCCTCTGTTGTTCCTAATGTTCAAAATCAAGGGACCTCTGAAGATGTATTTGGTTAAATATAAGACATCTGGCATCATTTGCAGCACTGTAACACCTTCAGTCTCAGTTGTGCAATTCTGTTTCTTTAGTCAGGGTCTTTGCAGATTCCAAAGTGTAAAAATACATCAGAGTGGACAAATTTTGTTGGGATCTCATTTAATATTTGAAAAAATCAGCACAAATATATTTTGATTGTTGCTTACAAAATAAAATACATTTACAATCTGTGTCTCCTGAGGTCTTTTTGGCATTGGATGGAATTGACAGAATAACATTAGAAATCTCACACAAAGATATGTTTTTGTTTGTGTTTAAAGATCTTATAACACACTTATATCAATGTGATAACAGAACTTCACAAATGTAAAATGATTGCCATTAATGAGTGGCTACCTCATTAATGAGTAACCCAGAAAAAAAATTGACATATTTTATTAAAAGCATTTGTCACAAACTAATATCGTATACTCAATATCTTCTTAACATACTCTCAGGATTTCAGAGAAATACATTTAAGAAGAGGAAAGGGGCAATTTTAATTTAGATTTTGTCATGTTTTAAAAGTATACATTTCACCAACAATTTCGAGACATCTGGGGATTTGCTGCTGCAAACTCTGTATTTGACTATCATCTCAGGTAGTCAGAGAAAGTCTATAATGTCTTCAAAGCAAACTGAGAAAAGTAATCATAAGTTTAATATGATCTTATAACTAAAAATTTTGTTAATGTTTTCTGTCATCTTTCTGAATTAACTTAGAAGTGCCCAGTTTTCTCATAGAGGAAAAATAAATTGGCTAATGGCAGTATTCATACATGATTTTATCCTCAACCCACTTCTACCGACATGTCCAAAGGTAACTGCCCCTGCTCATACTCACAGTGTGTTGTTGAACTGGGAACCCTAGAAGTATGACAACAAATAGATTTACTTCTAGTCTCCATCCTTGTTTGTGAAAATATTTCTAAGGCTTCATTAAAGGAAGGTTTTACTTGGAGACTGCAAATTTAGACTTAACCTACTAGAGGTGTTATGAATTTGTTATGAACAAATTACTGTCCGTGTACAATTCTAGGCTCTCATTGGTTGCTTAGTGAAGAAACAGTGGAAATGGCTTAAATTTTGAGTATGTTACACAGTGTCTTTTTTGGTGGAATAAGATATTCTGAGCATTTCTTGCTTGTCCTGTGGTTTCTTCTTTTAGCTGTGGTGATACATGGTATGTTTTATGTAGGGCGGGCAATATATTAATTTAAATTGTCGGGATTACGTCTAACCATTTAAAATTAAGGTGTTAGTGGAAATTTTCCTTTTGAATTTTGCCTAATTCAACCTTGTGTTCAGGCTTTTTGGATTTATGGGTTTTTTCCCTTCCTTTTATAAATAAGGTTCTGTAACTTATTTCATAGATATGGTTGATTAGACATAGTGAGTTTTTTGTTGTTTTGTTTTGTTTTGTTTTACTATTCTGCTCTTAGAAGACCCCAGTATTCCAGAGGCTACTTTTTTCTTTTTTTATTTTAAGAGAGATTTTTGCTATAGGGTACATGTGTTCTCAAAAGAGATAGAAAGCAAGAAATCATCCCCCCCGGGGGGTGGGAGACAGCCAAGCCGCAATCCCTTCCCCTCCATTCTCCTCTCAGGATTTTGGGCAGGCACGCACAAGTGCCCCGACATGAGTTTTCCAGGAGCTGTTCTAAGTATTCAAATTGGAAATTGGTTTTGGTTTTTCACTTAGTCTCCTGAAAATATCCTGAGTAAAGACCAGCACTGAGAAGGCTCACACATGGCCTTTTGTCTTTATTTGATCACCTAGTCTATCTTGGTTCTCCATAGCCACACACCACTTTCTCCCACTGTGTTCATGTGAGAGACATTCCCAATTTCAGAACCTTATCAAAATCCCTCCTAGAAAAAAAATTACATTTTCTTTATAGATTGAGAGTTGATCAAAATCAGAATGCCCTAAAAGGCCCAGTGAGTCAGTGAGCACCTTCGTCTTGGAATGTGCAGCTGTTTTAGCAGCAGCCTGATGCCCAGGCCTACTTATACATTAAAAGAACTGGTTCAGTCACAAGCTCAGCAACCTGTTTGGGACAGTGTGAGTGTGCACTTCACATGCATGCACACAACTAAATGTGAACATCTACATGTCCACCACACAGAGTTCAAACAGCACTGGAGCCAAACTGCTTGCCTCTGGTACAGAAATGTCCCTGCTTTCCTCTCAACTAATAAGGGGCACTTAAACCTCTGGCCTCACTCTTCTAAGTGTGATCTGCCTGGACCAGTAGCATCTAGGTCCATGGTTGTTGTGTACATAGAATCCAAGGCCCACCCCCAGACCTATGGAATCACAATCAAGGATCCTGGTGTGGTTGGTGCATACTTTAAAGTTGGAGAAGCCCTGGTATATAGGAGTTGATTCACAGGAATGTGTGGTGAGCCTGAGGAAAGCCTTCATTTTCCTTCTTGAGCATTAATAAATTCGAGGTATAGCCTCTTCATAAGGGATCACTGAATTTAGTATCTATAGCCCAAAGTGCGTCAGAGTACACATTTATCTCATAATTCCTAAAAACTCCGAGGAAGTGTACTCCATTCCTTTTCTACCCTTTAGCACCCTAACATTGCATTTTAGGATTCATTTTCCTTTTCAGTCAGTTCATGGTACTAGAATGGCAAAACCTCGAAGAGTCCAGGTGGAATCTCACCTGCCACACACCTATGGCTCTGTCCCACCAAGGAAGATACCGTCGGAGGCAGCTGAGGGAGAGGTGCTCAGCGACGGGCGAATTAATCATTGAAAGAAAACAAAAGTGGCCAAAATAGAACTAAACCCTCTCATGAGGATAAATGATGGTGGAAGGTCATGGGCAGAAAAGCAAGTATCCAATGGTGTCATAGCTACTCTCCCCTCCCCCATGCTTCGGTGCTCACTGGCTAAGACCCTGCTTGTTTATGAAGCTTCCTGGCAGGAGCTGAGATTTGCTTTCGAAGGGAAAGTGAACCTGGCTTTATTTTTCTCCCAGAAAATTGTCTCGGCTTGAGTCTGGGACATCTGGTCATCAACCTGTCCGGCCCAGGGCCGCCCTCACCCGGCCTAGCCCGCGGCACCCTGCTGGAGGCCACAGCTGGTGCCCTCTGCTGCCCAGGCGTTCAGCCTGCCTCAGGGGCGCAGTCTGGGCTCAGCCCACGGAGGGGCCGCTTTGAAAATGCACCACAGCGGCGAAGCTGTGAGTATGGTTAACCCCTCTCCACCCATGCCCAGAACCCACCCAGTGTCCCCAGCGCCGCTCTCCTTGAGGACGCTCGTTCAAAAGCAGAGGCTCCACAGGCCGGGATGCCCAGGCTGTGCCTCCAGCATGAAGGGTGTGTGCCCCTGGGGTCTGAGCCAGACGTGCTCTCCCCCGCGCCACCGCAGTCTCCCGGGCGAAGCTCGCCCTCTGGTCTGCGGGTTTGCCAGCTACCAGGGCGGACCTGAGCTCCGGCGCTGCGCTCCTGCGAGTTATTCCCGAGTGGCTCGTGGTCCGAGTGGAAAGCCGAAGGAGGGCAGGTTGGCGAGTGCCTAGTCACGGGAAGCAGCTTTGGGCGGATAAAGCCTCTGCCGCTTTTGGCCTCGGTTCAAGCGGATTGTTGGGCTTCTTCGTAGGGTGGTACTGGGAGAGCTCTTCTCCCTACACCTCTGGGTCGTTCTGGGCCTCGTGCTACTTATTTATGCCAACATCCTCTTAAATTGGTCCCTTTTTCTATTCCTCCTTAGGTTCTTCCTCTTTCTAAAATTACTGGCATGGATTCTTTCTCTCCCTCAGATTATATAAACATTGAGAGAGAGAGAGACTTCAGTAATGATCACTGCATTGACACCACTTCCACTCTGTCTCCCCAGATAAGCGCTTCTGGAGAACCCATTTGCACAGGGACTCGGTCCTCTTTCCCTAGCAAGGCTTTTGAACCTGTCGTCAAGCCAGTACCTCAGAGAAAAGAAAGTGCAGTGGGACAGAAAGATGCATGGCGCCTGCCCCCAGTTAGATGCTCTTCAGATAATCTGCAACCAAGTTCGCTGATAAAATATTTAGTAAAGACCCGGTAAACATCGCTGCAGATACATTAAGGCACTTCAGCCCAGCAGCTTATGATTATTTCAAAACTTAAAAAGGAGATCATAGATTGTCACTGTTTCTGTGCTCAACCAAGAAACCGAACCTTCCCGAGGTGGGCGGGTTGGTGAGTGAGTTGCTGCTTTTCGCCCCCACTTCCCCCACCCATTCCCGCTCATGGCTGTGGCTCTCAGCAATAGTGATTTATTTATTTATTTATGTAGTTTAAAAGGGGGGGGGGGGGAGCAGAGGCTCCAAGGACACGCAGAACCTGCTCACAAAGCACCTGCTCAGGTGTTGCGTGCTTCAGTATTAACTGGAAAAGACAGACTCTGGAACTTTTACAGGGCGAGAAGAGGCCACCGGCTCGCGCTTTGTATACTTTGCACTTGAAATCGTTACATTCAACTGAATATTTGGCTCATTCAGATCCGAAAAAGTCTCCTAGCATCGTCGAATTCCCTCCTCCGCCCCTCTGCTCTAAAGAGGGGAAGGGGGGAAGGTAGGGAATGTTTAGTAAATTGCACATCTTTGAATCCTCCTAAAGCAGTGGTCACAAAGCTTAAAGGTGACACAACAGTGCTCACGTAAACCAACACACATTCCCCACCCCCCAAGCCAACAATAAAATCATCCCCTTCAATTTGCCATGATCGTGGAGACCAGGAGCCAGGTGATTATCCTAATTAATGTCTATCTAATTAAATTACTGTCAGCAGCTAACCAATGGCAGAAGCCGTTTCATCGGCTGCACAAGCAGCAAGATCAAAAGTGAGCCTTTTCTGATTGCTGCATAGTGTCAATTGGCCAATCTCTTCTCCCAGGGAAAAAAAAAGTAAATCAAACCTTTGAGAAGCATTTGCTGGTTGAAGTGCTTTCTGTCTAGTGAGGGGGTCTGTGGATTTCTAGTTTATGATAAATAGGACTTTAAAAACCAGGGACGGGAGGGCGAGTGTTCAGGTTCTAGAGCTATGCAGCTGGAGCACTGCCTTTCTCCTTCTATCATGCTCTCCAAGAAATTTCTCAATGTGAGCAGCAGCTACCCACATTCAGGCGGATCCGAGCTTGTCTTGCACGATCATCCCATTATCTCGACCACTGACAACCTGGAGAGAAGTTCACCTTTGAAAAAAATTACCAGGGGGATGACGAATCAGTCAGATACAGACAATTTTCCTGACTCCAAGGACTCACCAGGGGACGTCCAGAGAAGTAAACTCTCTCCTGTCTTGGACGGGGTCTCTGAGCTTCGTCACAGTTTCGATGGCTCTGCTGCAGATCGCTACCTCCTCTCTCAGTCCAGCCAGCCACAGTCTGCGGCCACTGCTCCCAGTGCCATGTTCCCGTACCCCGGCCAGCACGGACCAGCGCACCCCGCCTTCTCCATCGGCAGCCCGAGTCGCTACATGGCCCACCACCCAGTCATCACCAACGGAGCCTACAACAGCCTCCTGTCTAACTCCTCACCGCAGGGCTACCCCGCGGCTGGCTACCCCTACCCACAGCAGTACGGCCACTCCTACCAAGGAGCTCCGTTCTACCAGTTCTCCTCCACCCAGCCCGGGCTAGTGCCCGGCAAAGCGCAGGTATACCTGTGCAACAGGCCCCTTTGGCTGAAATTTCACCGGCACCAAACGGAGATGATCATCACCAAACAGGGAAGGTAATGCTACTATTCTTGGCTGCAGCGGCTCCAGACACAGCCCGGGAGCAAGAGCACCCGGGTTGTGACTTCGGCGGCAGCGACAGTTTGGGGTCGGGAGCGGAGTGGAAGGCGTCCTGGTACGCCCTAAAGTTGGCTGGTTTTGGAAAGGGGACTAGTGGAAGGGATAACTACCACGATGATGTCGATGGGGGTGGGGGAGACCTGGCTTTAGGCGCCTGCGAGAGCCAGTTAGTGGTCGGAGGAAGGCGAAGGAGAGGAAGAGCCCCGGCTGGCAGTTGGGCGAAGGATGCATCAACAGCCGCTTGCACGGACAGGTGGAGACGGAGGTCGCCAACCTCGCTCTCCACCTGAGCAATGGATACCGGCCGGCTCCCCACTCCAGCTCACTCACCGCCCTCCTCGACTACAGCCCCACTTTTTTTCCCTCTCCCACCACCCCTTTTCTAACCCAGCAAACATTCGCTCATCTACGCTGCGAGAACAAGTTTTGCTTTGCTATCTGGCGCCCTGCTTCTTGCATTTAATCTTTAACATTTGTTTCTTTTTTCCTTGTTTTCTCCCCCCCTCTTTAATTTAAATAGGCGCATGTTTCCTTTTTTAAGTTTTAACATTTCTGGTCTCGATCCCACGGCTCATTACAATATTTTTGTGGATGTGATTTTGGCGGATCCCAATCACTGGAGGTTTCAAGGAGGCAAATGGGTTCCTTGCGGCAAAGCGGACACCAATGTGCAAGGCAAGTCCTTCCAATTAACACGTTTTCTTGACACTTATTTAGGTGAGAATGATTAATTAAAGCCTTTGTGGACTGGCTCGAGCGACTTTTAAAACCAACGGCCAATGACTTCTAAAAGGAACTGAGGGGACAGGGGGACAGACTGAGCTGTGAGGAGGGGGAGGATTATGCAAAAGCTATTTAAATCAACCCCAGTTAATAGGAAGAAAGCCGACCTAAAAAAAAAAAAAAACAAAAAAGAAAACAAAACAAACAAACAAAAAAACAGCTAATGGTCCTCATAGTGGAGTAAGGGGAGTGTGTGTGTGTGTGTGTGTGTGTGTGTGTGTTTGTCCTATGTGGTGAGGGGTTGGGACTGGGCAGTGCCCCAGGCATGTGTAAAGAACGTCTTTATTTCTCTAGGAAATCGGGTCTACATGCATCCGGATTCTCCCAATACTGGAGCTCACTGGATGCGCCAAGAAATCTCTTTTGGAAAATTAAAACTTACGAACAATAAAGGAGCTTCAAACAACAATGGGCAGGTCAGTGGCTCAAGCGCTCGTGGTCTAACACACACACACACACACACACACACACACACTCGTTGCTAACATCGTTTGTCAGTTTAATGCAGCATGTGAAACTGAATGTTTCTTTGCTTCATTAAAAAGCCTTTTTAAAAATGCTATTTCCACCTTCCAAAATTATATTCTAGAATGTTGCTCTCCGTGCCTCTCTCTCTGGCCCAATTCTGGAGTTTCGGACCTTTCTAAGCACAAATACTGGTTGATTTTGAAAAGGAAACCCATAAGATCTGCAGGTTGTGAAAAAATCTTTGTTCCTTCTTAAAGGAGGACTAGGAGGAGGGTCTTGAGGACCGGGCGGTCGGGCTCCTTTTTCCTTCAATTCTCCGGGCGGATCCTCGCTTCCAGGGTTGGTGAGGGTCGTTCTGCCTTGGCCAGCCCATCATCAGACAGACGAGTCGGGAGGTTAGTTAGCCAGGGCAGCGGGCTCGAGCTTACCTAGGGTGGCCAGCAGCGCGCCTCCAGGCGCCCTCCGCCGTCTGCACTGCACCGCGTTAACGCGCAACCCGGCCCTTTCCTTTCTCTCGCCGGACAGATGGTGGTTTTACAGTCCTTGCACAAGTACCAGCCCCGCCTGCATGTGGTGGAAGTGAACGAGGACGGCACGGAGGACACCAGCCAGCCCGGTCGCGTGCAGACATTCACTTTTCCCGAGACTCAGTTCATCGCCGTCACAGCCTACCAGAACACTGATGTAAGGAGGCCTAGGGACTGGGCGCGCAGCGGACAGAGCACACATCTCCTGCACACACACTTCATGCACCCGCTGGTACCCCCGGCCTTCCTGCCGGAGCTAGGGGCACTAACAGCAACAGCTGTCTGCGCTGCGCGTTTCAGGAATAGGGCTAGAGGCCTGCTAAGCAGCCTGCCTAAATATCAAGCTAGTGGGAAACTGTTTTCTATTTGTTTTCATGGTGGGTCATGTGGGCCGCCTTTGAGGTGCCCAGGATTTCTAGGACCCCTTCTTTTGGGAATCTTCGTTTGGTTTTCAAAACAGAATGAATTAAAATCTGCACTCTTTTTAAAAGTCCCTCTTCTTTAGAAAATAAGCAAATTTTCTTCATTTTATTCTTTGCAAACTTCTGCATCATATATCAGAACTGATGGTCGAAATGAACAAACATCACTGTTCTAGGAGGTCAAAACCACATATGCATTAATATATTTGAAAACTGCAATCAGTAAAATTACCGGAGGCTATGGAATGAATTTTCTAGTACTTGAACCTCTTTGCTATTTGCAAATCATAAATCTGATACACAGATTTTTGTGTGTTTGTTTTTAACTTAAACAAAAACATTAGAAATGACAGCATGCTTTATTTTGAGTAAGACCTGATTTTAAGACACAACTTGTGGGTTCTTCATGTTGTGAACCCGAAGTGACCAACTTTTTAAAATAAGGTGGTGAAACTTAAAATAGGTAGTGTTTGCTGATGAATTCAAGGTCTCCTTAAAGGTTTTTGTCTAAGAACGTTGTATATAACAAGCATCTAAATGACATATGAGTTTGAAGTAATTAAGAACACATAGGAGAGCTAATTAAAAGCTGTCCTGTAGTTTCAGTCACCATTGATATAAACATATTCCTCATAACTTTCATAGTATTTTCTTCTTTTTTCCCTTTCAATCCATTTTCTCAAAATATTTAACCTGAGAACACATGCTATTTAATAAAATTGTGGGCTTCAAACCCCTGTAAAAAGTGAGCTGATATATTTTCAAACACCTAATCTTCCTATATAGAAGGTGAGATTACATTCATTCTTTTCTCTTTTTCCCAGATTACACAACTGAAAATAGATCACAACCCTTTTGCAAAAGGATTTCGAGATAATTATGACACGTAAGTAATTTTGCACCTTCCTTCTCAAATAGTTGCGGAATTAGGCTTTAGGTCAAAGGTGGATTGTTATGTACTAGGCTTTTAGAAGCTAGAATGTGTGAAGACAGGGTTGTTTTTAGAGGTTTTTCCTTTCTCTTTTGTTGGTGCCCCTTCTCTCTGGTGACCTGTGGCTTGGTATTGTATGGTTTTGGTCAAAGGTTTCTTCCACCTATTTTTAGTTTTCCTATAAATTACAAAGTTGTTGGCGGGCTTCTGGGGCTGGCTGGCTGGGGAAGCTGCCCTCGTTCCTGGGTGCGGTGTTGTGCCTCTGCAGATGCTCAGCTCAGATTGTCTGTGTCTGAAACGGGCAATTCTGCCTGAAAGTGCATGTGGCTCTGGCAGTTGTTATGGTCTCCTTGGCATATGTGACTTTTATTTACCCATTTCCAAGTTTTGTGTAATAGTATTTCCTGTGCAAATCTACTATGGACTGAATTAAAATGTGCACCCACCACAGGCGAGTTCACGAGTAAAACTGCTGTTACGGTCATTTCAGGCTTAGGAAAAGACTCAGAGGTCATTGCCGTGCATTATCTATAAGCTTCAGAAGAAAAATATATTTTCCCTTATCTTTCATATCTAGGTGTTTTAAACTAAATGCGTTAGTACTCCTTTCTTCTGGCCTCCCTGTTCTATCTTTATCTCTTTCCTATCAAAAGGTTGTTCTCTGGGGGGCAACAGTAGGTACAAACTAAACGCTTTCTAGGCTTGTTTTGGCATTCTTACTCAGGAGTCAGTCATAGTGCCTAAGAGTTCAAATAATGTTATATGGCAAAATTTAAATCTGGATTGTGGGAGTTCCTCACTTTTTCTGACCACAAAAGAGAAGGGCACATACATTTTAACTTCGTGGCTTGCTTTCAGTGCTTGGGATAGAGCTAAAAAGTTGAAGCTATCTTTGACTAGGAATAACTTAAATAGGTAGAAAAAGAGACACTTGCCTACCTCTATTTCATCTCCAGACAGAAACCTATAAACATCATATAGATCTCTCAAAAGTAGTCCAAAGGAAAGTAAGCCCTGTCGATGTGATTTCCGGGAATAAAAACTTGGCTACTTGTCCTCACAGTCTGAAGAGGTGGGCCCAGCACAGTAGAAGGTGTGTGGCCCAAGAGACCAGAGCTGATGAAGGAGAGTCCTGTAGATTCTGAGCTTTTAATTCTGTTGTGAACATCTGTTCAAAAGCATTTTATTTTGAACAAATGAATTCGGAAATCCCAAATGCATTGGGACCTGGCGAGACAGCTAAACTATATTTTAGAGTGCTCTTTTCTTTTTAAAAACATTGCGGTGGTAAACAGAGAAGGTATTTGTACCTTGCTAGTTATGGTCTATTCCTGCCCTCCTCTGCTGCTCCTTATTTGAAACTGGAATTACATTTCAGGAGGGAATTTTGTACAGTAAGCAGAATGGGCCTGGGCAGCTACAGTGTAACTCTCCTCTACTCCTCCCCCTCTGGCTGGTTTCTGTTGGAAAGCCACCTCCCTTTAATTCTTAAGCACTATAAAATTTTCATAAAAAGCATCTCTATCTACACACACAAATACCTTACATTTTCAGGGTCTCAGGGAGAGTTGAGTGGTTTATGACACTCTCCTTTTCCTTTTTATGTTAGTTATTTGAGCATGGCTCAATTTTGGAGAAACAGGGGGAGGCATAAGAGTTCAGGGGTAATAGGAAGTTGCTTGGCCACTCACCAGGGAATCTCCTCCCCAAAGGATTAAGGTCTGACAAGACTGAGGCTCTCTTTCAAAACAATCTGTTGACTAAAGATTAAAACATTTATGTGTGAGCTAAATAAAAAGGGAGGCATGTGTGCATGTGTATGAGAAAACACTTCTACCAATTTTCATCCAATCCCTAGCTCCCTCTCAATTTTAATGGGATTTTCTAGGCCCAGGGCCTAAAGTTAATTTTTGATTATTTGATGTAAATTAGTATCTCGAACAACACAATCACTGTTGATCATCAGGCACCTTATTTAACTTCCCGTTGTCTCAGTTTCCTCATCGGTCAAGTGCGATAAGAATAGTACCTAGCTCAGAGGACTGTTATGAGTTAAATAAACCACTATCTGTACAGTCCTAGAGACTAGATGCCTGGCACATAGTCAAGCTCTATAAATTATTATTGGAGGTTGATTGTTCCAGGAGGTTGATATCTATTCTGCAAGTTTGCCCCTAAGTTTTGGCCAATAATGGATCAAAAGTTGGGGAGAAGGTCAAAGTAAAGAACACTTTTTTTTTTTTTGTAAAATAATTTTATTGATTGATGGCTGTTGTTTCCAAATAGTAATTCTTGTTTGTACTGGTGGGGGTGGGGGTTAAAGGCTCACACGGGAAACACTAGACAATAATAAGTACCTTGGAGGCTTCCAGCAGGGATCCTTGGGTCTCAGAAGACTAGTGAAGGCCAGTGTTTGATGATTATTACCTGGGTGCTCTCACGCACGTGCGTGCACACATATACAAGTGAGCGTATTTGTTCTCGGTTTTTACTTTTTAAAAATCTAGAAAACGGAAGACAGAAATCACCTGAGCGATCAAATAAACACAAGAAGTCTTAAAAAGGTGGAGTAGAGTACCTTGCTTAGAAATGTCACTCTCACCGCAGAGGAAAGGCCCACTGGGCAAATAGCATCTTCATCTCTGGGTAAATCTGTCTTAATGTGTATACATTCGCTGGAGAAGTAGGATGAATGCCCCTGCCGTGTCCCTCTCTGGCCCCCTGTACACTCAACAAGACAGAGCCTGGGGAGAGGGAAGCCTTCCTCTTGATGTTCTGTATCTTACTCAGGTCCCCGCAAAGACAACTTGGCCCCTGGATGGTTCCGCGATGTATTTGGGGGAGGCTGCAGGTCTGTGACCTTTTGTGGTCTCCATCCTGGACACAAGCTGAAGATGGAGGGGGGGCGAAAAGTAGAGGTGGCCTTCCTTGCTGCCCTCTGAAGGGACCTTCGCCCCACCCCTAGGCTTTGTCTCTCTCTCCTTCCCCCGCAGGATCTACACCGGCTGCGACATGGACCGCTTGACCCCCTCGCCCAACGACTCACCGCGCTCACAGATCGTACCCGGGGCCCGCTACGCAATGGCCGGTTCTTTCCTGCAGGACCAGTTCGTGAGCAACTACGCCAAGGCCCGTTTCCACCCGGGTGCAGGCGCGGGTCCCGGGCCGGGTACGGATCGCAGCGTGCCGCACACCAACGGGCTGCTGTCGCCGCAGCAGGCCGAGGACCCGGGAGCGCCGTCGCCGCAGCGCTGGTTTGTGACGCCGGCCAACAATCGGCTAGACTTCGCGGCCTCGGCCTACGACACCGCCACGGACTTCGCGGGCAACGCGGCCACACTGCTGTCTTACGCGGCGGCCGGCGTGAAGGCGCTGCCACTGCAGGCGGCGGGCTGCACTGGCCGCCCGCTAGGGTACTATGCCGACCCGTCGGGCTGGGGCGCGCGCAGCCCCCCGCAGTACTGCGGCGCCAAGTCGGGCTCAGTGTTGCCCTGCTGGCCCAACAGCGCCGCGGCCGCCGCGCGCATGGCCGGCGCCAATCCCTACCTGGGCGAGGAGGCCGAGGGCCTGGCCGCGGAGCGCTCGCCGCTGCCCCCCGGCGCCGCCGAGGACGCCAAGCCCAAGGACCTGTCCGACTCCAGCTGGATCGAGACACCCTCCTCCATCAAATCCATCGACTCGAGCGACTCGGGGATTTACGAGCAGGCCAAGCGGAGGCGGATCTCTCCTGCGGACACACCGGTGTCCGAGAGCTCGTCCCCGCTCAAGAGCGAGGTGCTTGCCCAGCGGGACTGCGAGAAGAACTGCGCCAAGGACATAGGCGGCTACTACGGCTTCTACTCGCACAGCTAGGCCGCCCCAGCTCGCTCCAGCCCCGCACCCCAGCGTGGCACGGACCCCCAGCCAGCCCCTCTCAGCACTCTTCCTCCGCTCTTCCCCAGCTCCTCCCCCCAGACCTTACTTTGCGCACCCCTTCTTTTCATTTGACCCTTGATGGCCGTCTGCAGCGAATAAGTGCAGGTCTCCGAGTGTGACTTTATCCTTTTTTTTTTTTTTTTTTTTTTTGCACAGCAGTCTCTGCAGAGCGCACCGACCTTCAACTTTGCTGTAAACCTTTTGGTTTTCCGACTTAATTCTCCTTCTGTGAAGTTATCCACCTAACACTCCCCCCCCCCCCTTTTTTTTTTCACCCCTCCTTCTCTTTCTTGTATTGAAACTCTTCACCTTTAGGAGATCTGGGCAGCCCTGTCAGGCAGCAGAGATTCCGACCGCCAAGTCTCGGCCTCCCCATTAACCATAGGATGTTGACTCTAGAACCTGGACCCACCCTGCGCGTCCTTTCTTATCCCCGAGTGGATGGATGGATGGATGGATGGTAGGGATGTTAATAATTTTAGTGGAACAAAGCCTGTGAAATGATTGTACATAGTGTTAATTTATTGTAACGAATGGCTAGTTTTTATTCTCATCGTCAAGGCACAAAACCAGTTCATGCTTAACCTTTTTACTCTTTTTCTTTTCTTTCTTTGCTTTTCTTTTTCTCCAACTCTGTTTTTCTCTCTTCTCTTTTTTCTCGTGAGATAATTAACAATATTCTAAGAGCCTCTAGGAACACAAACTATTCCATTCCATAGTGATGGGTTTCTCACTTCTCAATCCGTTGCATGAAATATCAATAATTACTGTGTGCCCATTTACTGCACACAAATAGCTAAGGAGAGCCCTCCCAAACACCTGTAAAAGATAGGTGTCTGTCTGTTCATAGGCAAGTCGACTCAGTGGCATGATGCCTGCAAAGCAAAGTTAACTGGAGTTGTCTGTTCCCCCCTCCCCTCTAAATAGGATAGCTCTACATCAGCAATATTATTTTGCCTTATTTGTTTTTCCCCAAAGTGCCAAATCCATTACTGGTCTGTGCAGGTGCCAAATATGCTGACAAACTGTTTCTGAATATCTTTTCAGTCCCCCCATCCACCTTTATATGCTGTAAATCTTTGTAATGAATACTCAACTAATGATATAGATGACTGAATTGTTGGTAACTATAGTGTAGTCTAGTGAAGATGAATTGTGTGAGTTGTATATTTTACTGCATTTTAGTTTTGAAAATGATTTCCCCACCACATAGAACAGCTGAAATTTGACTTCCTTGGGAGAACACTAGCATTAATGCAAGTAAGACTGATCCCCCCCAAGTCTTGTTATATTTGATAAGGAGCATTAATCCCCCTGGAAATAGATTAGTAGGATTTCTAATGTTGTGTAGCAAACCTATACTTTTTTTTGTATTTTAAAATTAATGTGAAATATGCATCATACACAATATTCAATCTAGATTCCAGTCCACGGGGGGATTTTTCCTAATAGGAATTCAGGGTCTAAACGTGTGTATATTTTGGCTCTTCTGTAAATCTAATGTTGTGATTTTTATATTTGTTTCGTTTTGTCTGTGAACTGAATAATTTATACAAGTACACACTCCATTGAGAAACGTTTTGTTTTTTTGCTCGTTTGTATCGTCTGTGTATAACAAGTAAAATAAACCTGGTAAAACGCTAACAATGGTGTTTGAAAGCAGTTTACAGCTTGGAAAAAGTTAATTACTATAGGTGATTACTATCAAGGGTTAAAGAAGACTAGCCTGCCCCCATTCTGACATGGGGCAGCCTATTTAATGGGAACCACCTCCTCTTAAATTTGCTTTATATAGCACTACCAGAAATTACTTTTCCCTTCTTCTTTATAATTCTTTAGTTCCCTATGAAGTACGTTTTACTTTACTGAGCTCATTCCTCCCCCACCCCCAAGAAAATATAAGTACTTGCCTCTTCATATCTGATTATCTCTGAAGTTGAAAATAATGCAAACAGGAAAAGGATCTTTAAATAAGGAGTTAAGGATTTCTTTAAATTCACAAAGTAAGGCAGGAGGCGTTGGGTGAGGGTAGGATGTAATTTTACAAGCATGTCCAAATAGGCTATTGACCGCAGATGTCAAAAATTCTGGTCTTACATACAGGGCCTTGGAGGTGAGTGTCGAATTTGTAAATGCAAACACAGACCGGCCTACATCTCTTGAGTGGATGGTTTGGGGCTGAGTGGAGAAGGAACTGTAGAACAAATTCTTAAAAGGGTAATTTTTAACCGCTTAGCTTAAAACTTGCTTTGGGGAGGTTACTGGGGGGCACCAATCACTCTCTTCTCCAGTGGAATCCTTGTGCCAGTGCTCCCCAGACCACATCCCTATCCCTTAAGAACAAATGCAGAAATGAGGAATTCAACTTTGGGGCGCTACGCTTTAGTCAAGGAGTCTGCAGAGCTTTGCGTTTACCTCGTGAAGAAGCGATTTTTTTTACTTTTGTCTCCAAAGAGAGGTGACCAAGGGTAGAGATGGAAAATGGTTCAAACACTGGTGCTCAGTCTGGGCCAGATTCGGGTTACGGAGCTATGAGCAATTGTCCAGTGTCCCCTCTTGCAGTTTGACAGATGAAAAGGGGCTTCAAAATTCCAATTAAAATGAAAATTCGAGGGAGGATGAGGCTGACTTGCCTTCCCTGGACAATTCCGCCGCTAGACGGCGTTCAGTGGAGTTGCGTCTGCCACATAGAGAGGCGATGACTGATTTTCCTTTGTGTTCCTTCTCCTTCCCCACACCTAAGAACTGAACAAGAGGACCGAAAGTACCAAGCATGGTGCCAGTGTAGGAGTGAGGTGGCACAGTGCGTTCGTGTCACCACCCACTCGACCCCGGCTGCACTCCTCCGACAGGCCGCGGGGTCGCGCACAGCAGCAGGAGCACGTGCGGCCGGGAGGGCGCGCAGCCGCGGAGTCGGGGGTGCCCGGGCTCGAGGCCGCGAGGCCGCGCTTGGCTCTGGGGCCCGCGGGGGCGCGCGGCGGCCGCCCCAGCCCGGCCCGCCGCCCTCGGGGCAGAGTCACGGTGAGCGAAGGAGTCGGTGTCATGTGCGTAAACGAAGCTCTTAGAAGCCCAGGATAGATTTCACAGGAACGTAGTGCCTTGTACAGAAAGACGCGCTTTTTAGCTGATATTAGGAAGTACTTTAAAAAATTGGGGAGGTCGTTTCCCTTGCAGCTCTGCCACCATCTGCTTTGGGGTCTGAGTCAGCGTGAGGTGGATCTGCAGCTTCGCGCTCCTCTTGGAGGCAGTGTGTTTTCGTGTCCCTTTAAAACATGATTATTTCTCCTCGGTTCCTGGGTGTCTACTGACGTGACACTATCAGTGTGTCAGAGAAGCTGCTGCCGTTCAAAGTGCCCCAGACTCTGGGATTTGGGAGGGCCTGTGGGAAAGCAAGTTCGTGTCCTGGGGTAGAACTCGAGGTGCCTTGTATCGGGGTGAGGCTAGGGTCAGGGTAAGCACGGAGAGGGACGGCGAGTCCTCCCCGTCCACTTAGATTTTCTCAGCTGTTCAGTGTGTTTTCGAAAAGAAGAAGAGAGGGCGAGCGTTCGGCCGGCACTTTTCCCGACACCTGCCTTCCCGCCACCCTCAATCCGCGCCATCTTAGCTCAATGCCCGGCTCCCTCGGGCTGGGCGCCGGCCGGCAGGTGCTGCTCGGGCCCAGCCACGCGGCGCCTCGGCTCTTCCCCAGCCAGGCAGACACCGCCCGTCGGTGCGGCGCAGGCAGGACCCGAGCGCGCGACCACCAGGGGCGGAGGGCCGCAGCGGCGGGGCAGTCCTGGCGGGCAGACGAGGCCGCAGTCGGGCCCACACCGGCGGACGGCGTCCGAGGAGTCCGCCGGGGAGCGGGGCCGTCCCGGAGGCCTGGGCCCGCCGCCGAGCCTGGCCGGGCTCTGCTGCTCGCGCAACTGCGGTCGGCGGCGCCCGGGCTGTGGCGGCCTCGGGCCCAGGTCGTAGCGCCCGGTCGAGCGCCAGGCCGTGGGCAGACCCGGGCGGCCAGGCTCAGGGGCAGGCCGCGGGCTAGGCGGTCCCTTGAGCACCAGGCCCCGGCTGTGGCCTGCGGCGCCGCCGCCCTGAGCTCTGCGGCCCCGGAGCCAGGCCCGCCACAGAGTAAGATTTAGGACGTGAGGGCCTTTCTAGGACTAGCAGAAACTTGCCGAGCAGTTTGTGAAAAATCAGGTTGTGTCTGTTTGTTTAGGACCAACTTACATCACCGGGAGCTTTGAAGATGTATAATTTAGGGTCTGTAAAGAACTTTCTGAGCCTCCTTACTTCCTACAGTTACATTTTCTTATAAATGTCTCTGTAAAACGCTGTGACCCACCTTTATTGGGTGGTATTAAGTATCTTCTTAACGTTGCTGCCTTAAAAAACGTTCTACTTTCTGTTTAGGATGCAGATTAGGAGTAAAAGCTTTGCTGCATAGAGGCCATGTATGGTCCCAGAGAACTTAGAATGTTCTCGAGCAATAATAGTTGGACGATGTGTATGTGTTCATAAGTGATTTTACAAAACATTCAGCTTGTCCCCAGGTAAAGCACTTGTGTGTGTGTGTGTGTGTGTGTGTGTGTGTGTATGAGGGTATTTTTTTTTTAATCATGTAGGCATTTTGGCTATGGAATAGGGAAAAAAGTAGGCTCCTGTATGAAAATAGTTCTAAGTAGATTTCCTGAAAGAAACAAACAGCAGCTATCAATATTTTTAGACAGACTTAATTGGGAAATAGCCAGTAACTTTAAAGCCTACAGATTCAATTCAATTTTTAAAATACTTAATTCATTTTGGTCCGTTGGCAATTACTTAACTCATTTTGATATTTGAGAGTAGTATTTGAACCTAATGTCAGTAAAATCAGATTTTTGAAAAAGGTAGCTGAAACTTTAAAAGCAACTTAAATCTATGTGATTTACTGAAATAACAATGTAAGTGCAAGATTCACCTTTGGATGGTCAAATTTTCTTTTTCCAGAACAATAAGCATCTCTCGGAGCAGGCAGAGACAAATTAGGCAATATTTTAGGCATTGCATTATACTTGGTTTTAATTCAGTTGATCTGAGATATGTGTGTCTTCCTGGTTCCCCTCAGTCTTCAGCTTGCATGTTAGGTTGCCAAACACTTAAAAATACATTCCTTGAAAGAAAACCCCACTGGTTTCACAATAAAGTAAACTTGATGGTGTATAAGCCACTGGTCTCATCTGAGCTGATTATATCTGCCTTGCGTGTATTTTACACCCACAGTATGGTCTGCAGCAGTGTTCAAGGCATGGCGTGAAAAATTTGATTTGAATAGTTCCATTAAAGCAATGAAAAAAAAATGTGACTTAATAGACCTTCTAGTGATAGCTCCCCCTCTTACTATGCTAACTCTGAAAGAAATATGTAATCTAGTATTAGGAACATGGCATTTAGAAGACCCTTGCTGGTAATATTTAATTTAATAAACATACTAACTGTGACATTATTAATGTAATAAAGCTTATGCCACAAGCGGATTCTTTCAGGTTGTTTGACCTATTACTTATCACTAGATCTCTTATAAACATATCCCAGAATTTATAATTTGAATAATGTACTAAAACTATTTTGGACTTCAACTCTTTAAAAATATCTGTGAGAGGGCACTCATTTTACATAGAAAGGATTTATACATGAATATCGTGGTACACCTTTTCTGAAGAAGAAGAGCAAGTTTAGAAGGGGAGAGTATGTTTAGGCATTTATCTCTGATCGTTTCTGCCAAAAGAGTTATTTTGTTCCAACACTAGTAGAAAAGAAAAAAGAGAGTATAAGGTTAAATTTTGGGGTGAGTTGGCTCTATATTTTAATGGTTATAGAACGTTTTAAGACTTGGCAAATTAAACTTTCTGATTGAAAAATAAAGCAAATATTATATTAAGTTGATTTTGGTTTAGGTTTTATACATCCCTTCATGTTAGGAAAAGTGTACTGTATGGGAAAAGGCCTTTGCATTACAATCTTAACATTTCAGGTATCTAAAAAGGAATAAAAAACTAACAATGTTGTTTTCAAACATCAGGGTCTTCCCAGCTCACGTTTAAACTTTGAAGATGTATTTGTCATTTATTTTGCTATTCTTAGCGTGAAAGAGAAGGCATTTTTCAATCTTAGAAAAATTCAGAAGCAATTTTTTAGTTCTCAGTTAATTCAGTTTCATCTTAAAAGTTCAAATTTAGCAAAGCACATGTTCCCTTGTTCATGCCAAGTGTGATAAAAACTAGTCGAAAAATAAAACCATTGCAAACAAGTAGAGCACTGCACTTCACTGCACACTATACAGGCCACATCATTTCTAGGTCTGATGTCATTGCCTGCTGGGCTGCCATTTGTAGGCACATGTAAATCTGCCTTTGAAAGCTGATAGAAGGCAATACAACTTCAGATATATGTGTTTGAATTGTGTGTGTATTTTAAATATCCTCTTTGAATAGCGGTATGCACACTCATGAACATTCAAACATTTGCCATCTTCTAGCAACAAAAGGTTATTCTTTTAAGAGCTGCTTCGAGATGTTATTTTCTCCCTATGAATTAGGAAAATTTTTTTTGATTGTATCTAAACTATGAATTAGCAAAAGAACTTCTCTCCCTTTGTTGTATAGTCAATTATAGGCTACTTTGTGAAATTTTGACTTTTGTAATTAATCTTTGTCTTTATAATATTAAGTTATCACTTTTTTAGTTTAAAAATTTAAACTTCACTGAATAAAATTTACATAGATATATAGATTCATTTTAGGCCATCTGCAATCAACACAGACATCTTATGAGAACTTTTCAGTTATCATATAGAACTCTTATTTTAAATGGCTTGCTCAGTTGGGAATTTGCCGAAAACCAACGCATTATATCTAATTAAAAATGTCTCAAAGGTGGCTAGTACTTTTTAAACCTGATGTGTTTTTGAATTGAAAAATTATAATTTTGGATACAATATTACTGAGTAACAGCAATGTTTACTACTTAGCACCTTCTTTTAAGAAAATAGAATCTATAATGAAGACTTACCCTTTCACACTTTACTTATCATTAAATGCTATATATTTTGTTCAAATAAAATCTTTTATTTTCCTACCTCTGTCTTAATTTGCTATTTTTAAAAATGACTGTGTTCTTAATCGTTCTTAGAGCTTATTCACCTTTGGGATTCACTCCCTTAATTTATGCTCACATTCTGCTTTGTTCCTGTGGAGAAAGTCAAAGAAACATACTGACTTCCTCCTCAACAAATTGTTCTTTCCTCCTCCAACTCTGCTCTCGCTCTGACACTCATTTTGCCCTTGTTGACTCTCTTGCCAACAACTTTTTTTTAACCTACTCTTTTTTTTCCCCCTCATGCTACCACCCTGAACCTGAATCTTTATGAAATCTATGCCTGATTCATCAGTTTGTTTATTTCCAGTCAGAACTTTCATGCTTTTCCTGAAAGCAATTATAAAATTATGAAGTTTTTTTGGATACATGTCATATACAATATGTCTTTTTATTTAACCCTTCCTATATTTATTTATATATATATATGTATATATATATATATATATATATATACACATACACACATATATATTCTATAATCTCTACATCTGTTGATGTTCACTTTTCAATGATCTTGTTTCTTTTTAAATTTGTGAAAGGACAGCTTCAGATTTTTGTCTCTTGTTGATATTTCTGTTCTTTTCTTTATGCATAACATTCCTGACCATGTGAGGCACTGTATTTAGCCCTGCTCTCTTTTGTATTTAGGACTCATATTTCAATGCTTTCTTTGATCCTTTTCAATTCAGCTTTCTCATTTGCACAAACATTATAATCTTTCTTACTATGTTCACTAGTGTACTCTTAACCAAATGTAATGGCCTTGTTACAGACTGATCTTTATTCTCTTAGCTATTTTAAATCATAATTAGCACTTTGGGTGATTCAGAATCACAAATTCTGCAACTCCTTCACTTTCCCATTCTTTCGGCTTTTTTATTTTCATGGCTGTCTCTGCTTGCTTGCTTATTTACTTATTTATTTATTCATTCATTCATTTAAGATTTTATTTTTATAGGTTTCTATAAGGTTCACTACTCACAAGGTATGGCCTTTATACCTTTCCTGAGAAAATTTGCCAGATATGTGACATACTATGTGGAAAGATAGGGTGAAAAAGGGAAGACCTGTTAAATTTTTTTTTAAATATGTATCTTCACGTCACCTAACAGCCTTTGCTTACTTGATGGTTTTTTATTTTTTGTAGCTTGATATATTTTAATTGACATTCTGAATTTTCCTATTTGTCTTTCCTTGAACCATCCAACTCATGGTTTTTTTACTCTTAACCTAGGTTTAATATGGTGATGATTAAAATGAATTTTAAAAAAATGCCATAGGTCATGTGTGCTTTATAGAGTCAGAGAGAGAGAGGGAAAATGAGAAAGCATACCCCTAGGTAGGGGGGAGGGGCGAGGGGATGGCCACTCTTGCAATACCTTCTCCTCCATTCTTCTCCTGAGATTTTGGGCACATACCCACACATGCCTGGAGTGTTTTTCAAGCCACGGGGTCTGGAATTCAAACCATGCTGTCAGCCATGTAAGATCTAGCCACCTTAATCACCACATTACAAGTGGGCCCTAAAATGATTTTTTTTAAAACGATTTTTTATTTTTATTTTTTAACTTTTTTTAAAAATTATTTTTAAATTTAACTTTACTTATTTGTTTTTATTTACTTATTTTAATTTGACCAGAGAGGGACAGAGTGAGAAAGAGAAAGAGCAAGAGAGAGAGGGAAAGTGAGAAAGTAAGCTGCCAGGTCCGGAACTCAAACCGCAGTTTGTGGGAGTCCAGTGCCCTTAACCACCATGCACCCACCAGCCCTAAAACAATTTTTTAAATAATTATTTTATTTAACTTTATTTATTTATTTTAATTTGAGCAGAGAGGGGCACATAGAGAAAGTGAAAAAGCAAGCCAACAGGTCAGGGACTCAAACTGCGGTTGTCCATGTGGGAGTCCTGCACCCTTAACCACCATGCCACTGCTGGCCCCTCTAAAATGAATTTTTAAAAAGTTAAAGTTTTCAGGGGCAGGCAGATGGCATGGTGGTTAAGGGCGCTGGCCTCCCACATGGCTGACCATAGTTTGAGTACAGACCTGGTGGCTTGCTTCTCTTTCTCACTCTTTCTCTCACTGTTCAAATTAAAATAAATAAGTAAATAAATAAAGTTAAATAGAATAATTCTTTAAAAAATGTTAATTTTTCTCGAAAATGCCAACTTAACCCTTTAAGATTTCAATATGAAGTATATATGCCAAAATTCGTGAGAAGAAAGTTGTTTTTCTTTTTTTTTTTGCCAGAGGCATGTGTTCTTGCCAGGGAGAGAGAGGGACAGAGAGAAAGGAATGGTGTACAGTCATTCTGCAATCTCTTTCCCTTCATTTCTGCATCCCATCAGGATTTTGAGCACACATGGACACATGCCAGAGTGTATTTCAACCGTAGGCACTGGAATGCTAATCATGGTTGGTCCTGTAGGCTCTGGCTCCCTATACCCAGAGCTTAACTGCTGTGCTTGGGGTCAGCCCACGAAGGAAGACTTTTTTTTTTTTAATCACTACAATTATTTGTACTATATTTTATTAACCAGCACATGACTATCAGCCCTTACTCTATATAGCCACAAAAGATAAAGTGTCAATCCCAAGATAATTAGATCTTGTAGATCATGAGAAACAGTTTTATTTGCATTACAACTTCTTTAGGAATTTATGTTCCTAATTTTAAACTTTAAAGTTACATACATTTTAAATTCCTCTTGCTTTAGAGTAACCATTCAAAATATGAATGTGTATACACCTGTGTGAGTGAGTGTACATGTGTGTAACAAACAGCATGGTGAGTCTGACGAACAAGAACATAAAATCAAAAAAAGTAGGTGAGGGATTTTGATATTCTTTGTATTCTGCTGCTCTTGGTACTGTCGTGACTGTGTGCTCCTGTTGGAACTTGAGGAAGTATTCCCTTTTTATAAAGTTTTTTTTTTTTTTTTTTTTTTTCTTTTTCCGTAGGGCATGTTGTCTCACCAGAGAGAGAGAGACAATGAGAAGGAAAGTGAAAAATCACCCCCTGAGAGGATGGCCATTCTGAAATCCCTTCTCTTTCATTCTTCTCCTGGGATTTTGGGCATGTACACATGTACCCGGCGTGATTCTCAAACTGCTGACCTGGGACTAGTGGGCTCTAACCATTATGTCACCGCCTGGCCCCAGGAAGTACCCGTTTAAGAATCTGTTAAGGGAGCAGCAGGTGGTGTGGAGGTTAAGGCACTGGATCCCATATGGCCAACTCTGAGGTTTGAGTTCTGGACCTCGTGGTTTGAAAATCACACTGTGACTGTGTGAGTGTGTACCCAAAATCCTGAGAGGAAAAAGGACTGCAGTGTGGACATGCCCCTTGGAGGGGGGGAGTGACTCCTTTCTCTCTCTCTCTCTCTGGCTAGTGCATGTACCCTATAGCCAAAATTAAATTTAAAAATAAAAAACAGAAAACTATTACCTATGAAAATAATTAATTTCCTGGCATTAGGATGTTAAGAGCCTTTAAATGTATCGTTTAATTTGCATGTAGTATAATATCACCATGTCAAAGAAATATTTTTATAACATGATTGAAATTTGTAGTTGGTGCCATGGAAACTTAGTATGTAAGATACCTATATTAAACTTATTTTAAAAATACAGGTCTCAAAGGAACTTGACTACTATAGTATAGTAGAAAATACAGTGGACATAGTAAGACATTATTTCTATGATTTTCACTACCCTTATTTTAAAAATTGAAATTATAACTGAATCTAGTTATAATTTCTAGTTTTAAATAACTGAACATTTTAAGGACCACTAGGGTAGAACTACCTCTAGAGCAGTGACTTTCAATTTTTTAAAAATGACTATTTCCTTTATTTTATCATTGTTGTTTTAAAAAATAATTATATATTTAATTTTTTATTTATTCATTTACATATTTTTAATTTGACCAGAGAGAGACAGAGAGAGAGAGAGAGAGAGAGAAAGCAAGAAAGCAAGCCACCAAGTCCAGGACTTGAACTGTGGTTGGCCATGTGGGAATGTCCAGCATCTTAACCACCATGTCACCTGCTGGTCCCCGCATTATTGTTATTTTTGATTTGACCAGAGTGAGACAGAGAGATAGAGAGAGAGCGAGAGAGCGAGTGAGAAAGCAAGCTGCCAGGTCCAGGACTTGAACCGTGGTCAGGCATGTGCAAGTCCAGCGCCTTTAACCACCATGCCACCGGCTGGCCACCCATTTTTTTAATGGAACTAACAGTAGTAAACACACACACATAGTTTCACAGAATAATATTTACCTATGTCACATTCAATAAATTATTATGTTTTTCTTTTATGCTTGATTTCATTGAAAAGAAAATTCTGGTTATGACCTAGAAAATTTATTTTATGATTCTATAATGGACAATGACCTAAAATTTGAAAAATGTTGCCATTCAGATATTATTAATTTGACAAGCCTATCCATATTAGCAAAATAGAAAGAATTACTTTATGCTATTTGAGTGTATTAGGTGTAAAGATGGAGAAACTGTCCTTTACAGTGTTCTTTCCCTTAAGATCTACATTTCTTTTTAATCTTTAGGCACCTCTCTTTTTAATTATTTATTTAACTTTATTATTATTCCAATTTTTAAGAATTATTTTATTTAAACTTGTTTATCAATATATATATATTTATTTATTTAAATTTGTCCAGAGAGGGATAGAGTGAGACAGACAGAGAGGGAGAGAGAGAGAGGGAAGCTGCCAGGTCTAGGACTTGAACTGTGGTTGGCCATGCGGAAGTCCAGTGCCCTTAATCACCATGCCACCTGCCGGACCCATTATTATTCTTCAGTTTAACCAGAGAGAGACAGAGAGAGAGAGAGACAGACAGAGAGAGTGAGAAAACAAGCTGCCAGGTTCAGGACTCAAAACTGATTAATCCTGTGTGAGTCCAGTGCCTTAACCATCATGCCACCTGTTGATCCCAAAGCACCTCTCTTTGGGATGGTTTTATTTTACTTAGGATTTAACATTATTTATTTATTTTTAGGTTTGTTTTTTCTTTTTTCTTTCCTTTCCTTTCCTTTCCTTTCCTTTCCTTTCCTTTCCTTTCCTTTCCTTTCCTTTTCTTTTCTTTTCTTTCTTTCTTTCTTTTTTGGTCATAGGATACATGCACTTGCCAGAGAGAGATAGAGACAATGAGAGGGAAAGTGAGGAATCACCCTCCAAGAAGAAAGGCCATGCTGCAATCCCTTCTCCATTCTTCTGGGATTTTAGGCATATACATACATGCACCCAGAGTGAATTTCCAAGCCTTTGGGTCTAGAACTTGCACTGTGGTCTAATATGTGAGAGTCCAGTATCTTTGACCACCATACCACCTGCTGGCCTTCATTATTTATTTTTTAAAATAATTACTTATTTGATTTAATTTATTATTATTATTTAACTTACTATAGGGCACATGCGCTCACCAGAGAGAGAGAAAGAGAGTGAGAAAGCAAGCAGCTAGGTCTGGGTCTAGAACCATGGTTGGCCATGTGGGAGTCTAGCACCCCAACCACCACGCCACCTGCCTGCTCCTGTTTTTATTTTTTAGGTTTATTTATTATGTGAATAAAAGAAGGGGGGAGAGAGAGAAGAGAGAGAGAGAGAGAGAGAGAGAGAGAGAGAGAGAGAGAAGCACCCTTAAAAGTCTTTTTTTAAAAAAATGCTATGGGGTGTGCATTTGCAGGAGAGAGAGGCAGAGACAGAGAGAGGGTGAAAGCACTGCCCCCTGCAGGGTGCTCCTCCATTCTCCTCTTCGAATTTGGGCATATACACACATGTAGTTGGTGTGTTTTTCAAGCCTTCAGGTCCTGGACTTGAACCAGCAGTCAGCCATGTGGGATTTGGCTGCCTTAATCACCATGCTCCCAGCTGGCCCCTTTACCAGAGTCTTCATGCCATGATTCATCCCTAGCTTTAGCCAGCTTCCGATCTTGGGCACCTATGCCAATTTTTATTAATCAGGATGATCTCTGGACGTGAATCCAGAACCTTCACATGTGGGTTAGCCTTGCAAGTGTTGTATGTGTTATCACTGTGCCACTGTCTGCCACCATTTATATATTTTTAGGCATTTCATATTTCTCGCCTCACTCTTTCTCTTCCCCTCCATTTTCTCTCTTATATACACACATACACACACACACACACACACACACACACACACACAATTTATTCCACTCATATTGATTTATTGAAAATCAAGATTGCTTCTGGTCTTGGGGAGAAGCAGGCCCATACTTGCTGGTGTCATTCTTCACATGAACTACCTCTTCCCTTTCCTGACATGATAGCACAGCTGGATGGAGGGAAGAAGATATTAGCAACTTCTATCCTCTAGGATAGTAGCTTCAAATTAGTAGCACCAGTGGAATTTTACAAATTATGATGCCCAGATTTATACTCCATAACACATAAATCAGTACATGAATGCCTGGTGGTGAGATCTAGGTATTAGCACTTTAAAAGGATTCCTGGATGATTCCTATATGCTGCAAATTCTAAGAACAATGCTTCCAATTTTTTTTTTTTTTTTAAGTTTAACAGTTATAAATGGTAGCAAACTATCTGGCCATTATAATCTCATGCTTAAGGACTATGGTAATGATAACTTTTTAAAAAATGTAAATAAATATGTAGATTTAAAAATAATGATTTTCTAGGAACTTTCTATTTTAAAAAATGTTTTGCCAGAGGGTAAGTGCACTCGCCAGAAAGAGAGAAAACGGAAAAGTAAGAAAGCACCTCCCGAGGGAATGGCCATGCTGTAATCTCTTCTCCATTCTCCTCTTGGGATTTTGGGCATACATGCTACACATGTCCAGCCTGTTTCTCAAGCTGTTGGTTTGGGACTCAACTGTGCAGTCAGCCATGGGGATCAAGCCATCTTAACTACCATGCCAACTGGTCTCCAATTTCTAATTTTATTTTTAAGAGAGATTTTTGCTGTAAGGCACATGCACTCACCGGAGAGACAGAGAGAGACAGAAAGCGAGAACTCACCCCCCCCCCCCCCCCGCCCCAGGGGCGATGCTATGCCACAATCCCTTCTTTATTCTCCTTTCAGGATCTTGGACACGCACATACATAAGCTGGTGTGAGTTTTAAGTCAACAGGTCTGGGACTCAAACTGTGGTCTACTATGTGGGAGTCCAGTGACATAACCATTATGTCATCTGCTGGTCTCAACTTTCTAGTTTTTAAAAATCTTGGACCAGCAGTTAGCGTAATGGCTATGTTGCTGGACTCCCATGTAGTTGACTGTGGTTCGAGTCCTGGACCCAGTGGCTTAAACTCACGCCGGGTGCATGTGTGTGCGTGCCCAAGATCCTGAGAGGAGAATGGAGGAGAAGGGATTGCGGCGTGGCCATCCGCTCTGGGGGGTGATTTCTCTCTTTCTATCTCTCTGTCTCTCTCTGTCTGTCTGGCGAGTTCATGCGTCCTATAGCAAAAACCTCTCAAAAACAAAAACAAAAACAATAAAACCGTTGTGGCAATGTGGCTACCTTTTTAGACCAGCCAAGTATCCTCTTTGACTATAAGAGGAAATTGATGTGACATACACTGTGTTTTTACTTCTGAGTAGAAGCATTTGTACTCCTCCTCTGGTTATCATGATAAAACATGATTAGTACTGTCTCTGGAAACTCTACAACTATCCATAAGGTAGCCTTTATCTGGATAGACTGAAATTGGAAGGTCGTCTGGAAGCATTGCATGTTTGACATCTGATGTCATTCTCAAAAGAATAAATGCCAGAGTATCCAGAATAGTTCTAATCCGTGGAACAAATACAGAATTCTCTGGGTGGGAAGTCAATACAAGCAGTGCCAGCCGTATTCCATATTTCAATTCAGTGATAGAGGGATTACCTCTAAATATGTCAGATGGAAAAATTTCTTCCCCTCAATATAGGCCAGATACAAGCAGCTTACTTATACAGATAGCTTCATAGTCCATGGCAATCTCCCAAGTCATTCATTTTTAAGTGGTTGCATCCATTTGAGTCATGATGTGAACATCACCCAGCAAACTGAGTCACAAATTAATTTACATATTTGAGAAGTTGTTGTAATCAGTATATTATAACAGAAATATCACAGAAACTTCGCACTTTTGTTTATTTAGATTCAGAATCCACTGAAGTGTGGAGGGTTATTACTTGCTGTTCTTATCTCAAGGAATAATAAGTTAATATTAATTGATTATGTTTGTGTTTAACATAATATTTATATGTGGAAGCGTTGTATCAAAATGAGAGAATAGGATAAAAGGAGGTCTTTTTTTGCTGAAAAATTTAATTTAGAATATAAAAATTCACCAGCTCTAGGACTTGATATGGTTAAAACTAAAAGGTTTAAAGGAAAAAGCTAGGCTAAACATATTTTGGGATTTGCTAAGCTTAAAGTACCAGAAAAGTCATAGAGCTTTTATAATGTTTAGAAATCTGTACGTTCAGGGACTTCAAAATAAAAGAGAACCAATAAGAAGAAAACTTATTTACCAATTTTACTTATTTCTTACACTGCCTACTGCCCACCCCTCCAAATGCAATATTTCATCTGTGCTGAAATTAAGTATTTATTAATGTTCAAGAAACTAGGCAGTCATATGACCATGGCTTATTATAGCTCACTCCTAAATTTAGAAATGTTCCCAGATTGAAAAATGGTAAAAGGATTAAAGAACAAATGCACATTTTTTAGTTTATTCCTTGTTTTGGATTTTATATATTTTTTGAAACTAGATTTCATTATTCTGATCATACTGTTTTGAACCTTTTAAGAGAATAAAGTAGGGTTATGTAATAATTTTTGAAATCTCCAAGTTTTATTTGCATGAATTATACTTCTTTTGTTTGTTCAAGTAACACACTTTCTAGAATGATATATATTTTTATTATTTACACATTTTCCATTATGAATTATCTATGTGTATTGCTTCTCACTTGCTTCCATCTGCCAATCTTGTGATTACTTTTACTTATTTTTACTAGATAACGAAAAAGGAGTTTATGGTAAAAATGAAATCTGTTTATCAGTGAATGCAATTTGGCAAGAAGGAGGATACAAGTATTTCTAAAATGAAAGATTGGACTAATGGATTATGTCTATCCTTGCTCTTTTTGTAGTCTCATACTATAATTAAATAAAAATATCTTAGTTAAATTTATTTTCAAACCGAAAGCAACGTCGTGGTAGTTCATTTCATAGAAATCATAGTGATTCTTTTGGTTGGCAGGTGGCGTAGTGGTTAAGGCGCTGGACTCCCACATGGCCAATGGCAGTTCGAGTCCTGGACCTTCTCTCTCTCTCTCTCTCTCTTTCCCTCTCTCTCTGTCCTTCTCTGGTCAAATGAAAAATAAATAAAGTTAAATAAAAATTCCTTTTTTAAAAAAGAAATCATAGTGATTCTGTACTTAATCAAGGTGAACTTCTAAGATATTTTAGATATTTGGACCAAAGCTCACTATTTCTCTACCAGTTGTTCAAAAGTCCCCATGAGAGGTCTTTAACTTGATTGTCTGACCACTTCCCTTTTTTCCTGTGGTTTGAGAAAAGAGTCCTTATGGACAGTATGTTTCTATTTAGGTTGTTGTAGTTTAGATGAATTTCCTTTTTTCTCCTATTTCTGTTTTCATAACTTCGAGAAATGAACAGTGGCTTGTCTTTACAGGATTTAAAAGATGGGGACTTCTTTATTAAGATAAACTGATGTAACAAGAACTTTCTATATGGATTCAATTATTTTAATTTTGTAAGTCTTTTTGATTGCAAACTATGAGGCATTATATAAGGCATAATGGAGATTGTAGGATGAATTAAATATAAATTTTATGTGATTTGTGAAAAGAATATATTACAAGATAAAAATGGTGAGTAGTGAGTTCTAGAAGAGAAATAGGAATAATCCTTTGGGAGAATAGGGAAGAATATGATTATGCTTAGTTGAGGGCTTTTGGAAAGCATCATTGATGTACAACTTGTTGAAACTGGACTTACAAAATTTCTTGGGGTAGAAAGGCAGAAAAACAAAAACAAACTATAAGCAAAGTTTAGGAGGTCAAGAAGAAAAGCAGCTTATTGATAAAACAGGTAATAGTTTTGACACTTGGGACATAAAGTATGTAGAGACGATAAAAGGAAGATAATATTAGAAAGGTAGATGCAGCATAGTAGAACACTTTAAGTTTTCCAGGAAAACAAATTGGGCCCCTGACCAAATGTAAATAACATTCTGATTAAACTTAGCTGAATTTTTACTATGCATTTTCTTAGAATAACTTATGTGTATTGTTCCTTTCTTTTTTTTTTTTTTTTAAGAATTATTTTATTTAACTTTATTTATTTATTTTAATTTGACTAGAGAGGAAGAGAGAGAGGGAATGTGAGAAAGCAAGCCACCAGGTCCAGGACTCAAACTGTGGTCAGTCATGTGGGAGTCCAACTTGCCAGAGAGACAGAGACAGAGAGACAGAAAGTAAGAAATCACCCCCCAGAGGGGGATGGCCACGTCACAATCTTTTCCATTTTCCTCTTGGGATCCTGGGCACACACACACGTGTGCCTGGCACGAGTTTTAAGCTGCCAAGTCTGGGACTCAAACTGTGGTCAACTACATGGGAGTCCAGTGATGTAACCATTATGCCATCTACTGGTCCCCCTTATGTGTATTTTTCTTATACTGTATTTCCCACTTAATATTTTAGATTACATTTCTAATTCAATATACATCGATCTCATTCTTTTAAATATCTTTATCTTATATTATATGGATAAACCATACGTAACTTAAATGTATGTGTAGTTAGTTATTCCTAGGGTTTGCTATTGTGAAAAATATACATTACGTGTTTATCTCTGTATATTTATGTTAGATATCTATAGGATATGTTACTAAAAGTGGAATAGCTGAGCTAAGGGCTGTATTGATTTACAGTTATCCCATAAGTATACGAAAACTTGTTTCTCCACCCGCTCACCAGTTGCAACTATGTCAGTCTTGACATAATTAAAATTTGAGGGGCCAGCAGGTGGCATGGTGGTTAAGGGCACTGGACTCCCACATGGCCAACCACAGTTTGAGTCCTGGACTTGGTGGCTTGCTTTCTCACTTTCCCTCCTTCTCTCTCTCTCTGATCAAATTTAAATAAATAAATAAAGTTAAATAATTAAAAAAATTGATTGTATTGCTAAAATTAGAAATTGGTATTTAAAATAGGGAGATATCCATTAACTAGGGAACATTTAACTCTAGGGGACATATAATCTTAGGATGGGATTGTATAAAAGAAAATTTATAGAATAATGTTACCTGCCTTCCTGGACTATTGTTAATCTTTCCCTTTTTTTTGGAGAGGTTTTTGCTATAGGGCGCATGCACTCGCCAGACAGAGAGAGACAGAAAGCGAGAAATCACCCCCCCCAGGGGGGATCGCCATGCCACAATCCCTTCTCCTCCATTCTCCTCTCGGGATCTTGGGTACGCACGCACACGCACTTGGTGTGAGTTTTAAGCCACCAAGTCCGGGATGCGAACCGTGGTCAACTACATGGGAGTCCAGCGACATAGCCATTACGCTAACTGCTGGTCTGGTTAATCTTTCTTAAAGACTTGGAAGGACTATTGGGCCAATAGGTGGTGTGGTGGTTAAGGCACTAAACTCCCACATGGTCAGCCATGGTTCAAGTCCCAGATCTGGCAGCTTGAAAATCATGGTGGATGCATGTGCATGTGTGCCCAAAATCCTGAGAGGAGAATGAAGAAAAAGGGATTGTCATGGGGCCATCCCCGTGACGGGTGGTTTCTCATTTTTTCCTTTTTTCTTTTTAAAGAATTATTTAATTTTATTAACTGTCTTCTTTTTTTTTTCTTCAAGTTGACCAGAGAGAGAAGGAAAGTGAGAAAATAAACTACCAGGTCCAGGACTCGAACCACAGTCAGCCATGTGGGAGTCCAGCTGCCTTAAACACCACACCACCTGCCAGCTCCATTTCTCACTTTTTCTCTCTGTTTCTCCCTGGTGAGTGCATATGACCTATAACAAAAACCTAAAAAAAAAAAGATTTGGGAGGAATACATCTTAAAATGAGCTGAAAATTTTGAAGGTAGACTATAGAATTTATATATTTTTTATTAATAAAATTGATATTTATTCTATTTCATTATTGAATAATACATAATAGTACTTATCATAGTAGAAAGTACTATAGAAGTTTGATCCTTAATTAGCCAGCAACCTATTATAGGACATAAAATATTTCTTCACTGATCAACCAAACCGTAAATATATAAGAAAAAGATATAGTAAATTATTTGTTCTGATAGAATGGTCACATATTAAATTTCAAAAGGTATAGACTGGAATTTAGTTAACACCTACTTCTTTTTCTTTTTCTTTTTCAGATTACAAACAATTATACTACCATAGATAACTTAATTGTAACTCATTTCTTACACACTTTTTTTTTTTTTTTTTTTTTTTTTTTTTGAGAGGTTTTTCACTATAGGGCGCGTGCGCTCGCCAGACAGACAGAGAGAGACATAGAGACAGAAAGCGAGAAATCACCCCCCAGGGGGGATGGTCACGCCGCAATCCCTTCTCCTCCATTCTCCTCTCGGGATCTTGGGCACGCACGCACACGCGCCCGGCGTGAGTTGTAAGCCACCGGGTCCGAGACGCGAACCGCAGTCGACTACGTGGGAGTCCAGCGACATAGCCATTACGCTAACTGCTGGTTCCCTTACACACTTTTGAAAAAGAATTATTTATTTAATTTTTATTTATTCACTCAATTAATTTGATCAGAGAGAGAGAGAGAGAGAGGAAATGTGAGAAAGCAAGCCTCCAAGATCCAGGTCTTGAACTGTGGTCAGCTATGTTGGGGTGTGCAGTGCCTTAACCACCATGCCACCTAATGGCCCCTTACACATTTTTTTAAAAAGTTATCTTATTTAACATTTATTTATTTATTTATTTTAATTTGACCAGAGAGCGAGAGCGAGAGCGAGAGCGAGAGAGAGAGAGAGAACGTGAGAGAGCAAGCCACCAGGTCTAGGACTTGAACTGTGGTGGGGCATGCGGGAGTCCAGCACCCTTAACTACCATGCCACCTACCTACTAGCCCTCTTACACATTTTGATTTAAATTAAGAATCACTTTTTTAACTTGTAGGTACCATTCCCATCCCCCCCAACACACACACATTATTCACTTTCTCTTTTTTAAATAATTTATTTGTTAAAAAATATTTTTTTTAAATATATATTTGTTTGGGACCAGCAGATGCTGAATGGTTATGTTGCTGGATTCTCACGTAGCTGAGAAATCCCACCTGGTGGCTTAGACTTACGCTGGGCATGTATGCGTGTATGACCAAAATCTCAAGAGGAGATTGGAGGAGAAGGGATTGCAAACAGATTAATGAATATTCTAGAACAACAGTAGGTCTTGAATTTGATAAATGAAATGTAAAAAGCCCAGCATTTTAGGTTCCTGGTTTCATGGTTGAAGAAGACAATCTCTCCCACCCCCTATACCTCCTTTTTTTTTCTTTTCCAATTTTGCCAGAGGAAGCATGTGCTGACTGGAGAGAGAGAGAGAGAGAGAGAGAGAGAGAGAGAGAGAGAGAGAGAGAGAGAGAGTGAAGGAAAGCGAGGAAATACCCCAAATGGGGAATGGTCACACTGCAATCCCTTTTCCGTTTCTCCCCACCTTTAGAAATTTTGGACACATATGCATACATGCTCAAAGTGTTTGTTTTTCTTTAAAAATTTATTGATTTATTATTATTATTTAAAGTTTGTTATAGATGTGTACTCACTAAAGAGAGACAGAAAGATAGAGAGAGAGAGAAAGTGAGAAAGCAAGCTACCAGGTTTGGGACTTGAAGCGTAGTCAGCCATGTGGCTAAGTCTACAGCCTTAGCCACTGTGCTACCTACTGGACCCTGTTTGTTTTACAGGCTTCTGGATCTGGGACTTAAACTGCCCTGTGAACCATGTGGGGTCCTACCTTCTTAATGCCACACTACAGGCTGGCTCGCAGACAGAGCTTTAAACTTTACTTTTCCAGTATGTTTATTGATTTCCATGAACTGGGTAAGCATAGTAACAAACCACTTCTACGACTCTCAAATAATTTCCTGCTGTAATTCATTGATCCTTTCTCTTTTTAAAATAATAATTTATTTATTTAGTTCCATTTTTTATTACTATTCTTTAATTTGACCAGACAGAGACAGAAAGAGAGAGAGAGAAAGCAAGAAAGCAAGCCACCAGGTCTGGGACTCAAACTGCTGTCAGTCATGTGGGAATTCAGCACCTTTAACCACCACACCACCTGCCAGCTCTCACTGACCCTTTCTCTACAGGTCCTTTCTTTTCTAAAACATGAAATGTCAAAGAAATTTTATACTTGAGCTAGATGCTTCGAGCCGTGCTCCTGACTTTTGAGATCTCCTGAGCCAAAATATTCATTGCAGTGGAAAAGTTTAAAAAGAATTCATTACGTTTTAGCTCTTATTATAATCATAATTTATAAAATAGGTTAACTTTGGTGGTTTGGAGCTGGTTGATTAATTCTAAAAAGGAGATTTATTCCAAAAATTCTGCCTTAAATATTCTGTTGTAATACTCCCACTTTTTAATAATCATGCTTCAGGTAGATCTGGCCACATAGCCAGAGTGATGGCATGTGGCAGATGTCTAAAATTACTAATGCCACCTCTGTACATTAAAACTTGTGATTAAATCCAAAAAGAGATTGGAGATACCATAAAGTGGTATCGACGTGCAAAAACTGTCTATGAAGTATGAACCCAGATTGAATTGAAAAGATAGAAACTTTTCAGAGATTTAATTTTCTTAATATCTTTTCAGTATTTTAAGTTATTGTAGTTTCCTTTTTAAATGCCAGAGGGCATGTGTGCTTGCCAGAGAGACAAAGAGAGGGAGAAAGCACCCACCAATAGGATATGGTCATGCTATATTCCCTTCTCCACTTCTCTATCCTGTTAGGATGTAGGGCATGCATCCATTTAATTGGAATTTTTGCTTATTTTTTAATGTTCTTTTCATTTTTGACTAGTGAATGGATAAGAGAGAATTGTTTATTTTGCATTTTTAAATAAAGTTTATAGCTTCTTTAGTTCCAATCAGCAGCATATGAATCCTTTGACCATTTAAATAATATTTTTCTTAAACAAAATATTTATGAAATGCTAATAAACTATTAAGTGAACAAGTAATACAATATGTGATAATTTTTACACCCTTCCTACAGTGCGTAAAATTTTAATACAAACTTGGTGTGTACTTGATAACAATTTACATGTTTATTTTACCATCTGGTAAATGTGTAAACGATATTTTGAGAAGCACATTTCATATTCACTTTAACAACTTATCCTTGACAATATGTGCCCTATCTTATGTATCGACTGGAAGTATCTTGAAAATTTTTGAAAAAGAGGAATTCAGGAAAAAAAAATTATGTCCTCGTTTGTTTGTTTGAAAAATATTTGGGGATTTCAGACTTAGTTTTTCATACTAAACCGAGGGATTTTGTTGTTTGCTGACTTTTACCAGACATCCTGTTAATTAGGGTAAGATAATCAGAGCAGCTTCCAAACTTTATATCATGTACATCAAAGCAGGTTTTCTACTAACAGTGTAGGCCACGTAGGTAGCAGTAATAAAATACGGTTCTCTGTGCTGCCGTGTAGCTGTGTCACATCTTTTTTTTTCAGAGTATTTGGCTTGCTATCGCTTGTGTCTAAATATGGGAAGATCATTTTTTCCAATGTGTTGCGATGAACCTCAAGTGGATAGCTTTTATCGAATACTTTAACAGCATTTATGACACTTTGGCCTTCTGCCTTTTTTATTTCATTCTCTCTGCTTATTGGTCTCACTGGAATAAATCTCAGGGACTTATACAAAATAAGCAAACAGATAATTCCCTATTTAGTTTTGTTTTAATGCACTCTTTCTTAGCTGGTAATAATCTAAGAACCTTTGTAAAATTTCATGAACTCCCCATACATACTAATTACCATCTGCCCATCTATAATAAATGAGTTTAATAAGCAAATTATAAATGTTAGCTTTAACAAATTTATTCCTCACCACAGAATCTTTAAGTTGAAGTCAAAATAAAACTCAAACCACATTTTTACCTATTAGGTTTAGAAATCAAAGCATAAGAGTATCTTAAATACAGTTTGTAAATATGTTATCATTTACTTTTTATTCTAAATAGCAATTGGAAGCTCCTTCAGTTAGTTGTCCTATTTGTTTCCTCAAAGAATACATATCTTACTGTTCTGATCATATAGAATAATTTAATTATGTAATCATATAACATAGTTCTGAGTAATACTGTCTGTATATCTTTATCTACAGCTATACTGTTGGCTACATTATTCCTGATGCTTTCTAAAGCTTATAACCTACCTTTGCAACCCTGCGAGATGGGCGTCAGCTTCATTTTCTAAAAAGATTGAGAAACAGAAAATTTAAGCTATATAACCTTGCCATGCTTATACATCTAATAAAGGTTAGAGTAAAAATTTAACCCCTGGTTTGCCTTGCCTGAAACCATGCTCTTTTCAAATTGCTTCAGATGTTTTATCAGGAGGACATGGAATCTACTTTTACTGAAGTATTTAAAAACCCAGCATAGCGTCATTTACTTTTGGAAGGCTGTAGCCTGATGTTTGGATGAAATGTAGGTTGTGAAAATTGGTAAGGGAGCGAAGAAATGGAAATGAACTCTCTCTTTTTTTTTAAGAATTGTTTTTTATTTAACTATTTATTATTATCATTTTCCGATTTGATCAGAGAGAGACAGAGAGAGAGAAAGTGAGAAAGCAAGCCACTAGGTCCAAGACTTGAACCATAGTCAGCCATGTGGGAGTCCAGCGCCTTTAACCACCATGCAGCCTGCCAGCCCCTGGAAATGAACTCTTATCATTCCTAGAGAACTTTGATTTTATAGGTCTAAGATATTCCTGTGTTCCAACTTATTGTGCATCCAAGCTTTACCTCAAATCAATGCTCAGATTTAATTTATCATAAAATGTATTTGAAATTCAAATCAAGTATATAAGAACCAACTAATATTCCGATTTTTAAAAAAACAAGCAAAAATAGTATCTCAGACACCATGGCAACTCTGAAAAAAGACCTAAAAAATCAAAAGTATTATGCAGATAATATTAATAAAAATACTTATTAAATATATTTTTTCTGACACTATTGTAACACTTTTTAACATTAGTTAACTAATCCTCATAAGAGTCCTGTGAGATTGAAACTTTATGTTCATTTTGCAGATGAAGGAACCAAAGTATGGAAGTAGGGAGAGGTTAAGTAACTTTCCATAGGACACACTAATTGAGTCAGGGATTTGAATTTCAGCAGTCTGGTTTGAGAGTAATAACTGTAAGTAGCAGTGGTATTGAGTATTAAGATAAATGAGATAGTTGCTGATTTCCTTTTCGGGACTATTAGTACAAAAAGCATGGGAAGAAAAAAATGAGATAAAACAGGAGTTAAGAACTCAAGAAAGAAATTAAATCTACAGTGGCTCTCTTAGAACCATAATTTATTTAACAATGTAAATGAGCAAAACAAATAGCAAATTTGCTTTACATTTTTCAAAAAAGAATTAGGCTTTTATTTCAGGTATATAATTTTCATGATTTCTTCCAAGTAGAATAGTATAAAAGTATGTTGTTTATGAATCTGCCAAACACTTCCTCTTCATTGGTTTCATAGTTCATTTTTTTAAGAATTAATAATTAATTAATTTTAATTTGACCAGAAAGGGACAGAGAGAGAGAGAGAGAGAGAGAGAGAGAGAAAGAGAGAGAGAGATTGAGGGAAAGTGAGAAAGCTAGCTGCCAGGTTTGGGACTTGAACCATGGTCAGTCATGTGGGAGTCCAGCACCCCTTACCACCATACCACCTGCCAGTCCCAGATTTCATGGTTCTTTATAGTTTCCAAAACAGCTGGAAATTATCTTGTTTTATAGATAATGAATTGAAAAATTTTACCTTTTTTTAAGGATTACCAGGGTCACAGTGAGGTGTTTTTTTTTTTGTTTTGTTTTGTTTTTTGTTTTTTGTGGTTTTTTTTGGTCATAAAACTCCTTTTGCACAAAAGAAAGAAGATATATATGGTAAAAGAGTTATTATTTTGAATGAAAAACATAATTTTCACAAATAACATTAAGAAAGGGCAGTAATTGTAGAGTTAGAAGCTTGTTAAATTCATGTGGAATAGTCGTCTTATTTGGTCAAGAGTAATGATTAGAACCTCTGAAAGAGACAGTTAAAATGAAGTTTAGTAGTTTTTGAATGCTTTATTGAAATACAAGATGAACCAAAATGCTTTTATAGAATATATGGCAGGCCTAGTCATTGGTTACTTAAGCTTAGAGAGCAAATCTTTTTTCTTTTTATGATAATAGTTTTTGTTCTAAAGTTGAGTGAACATCTGTGTTATGTGCTTTTTTTTAATCTTTAAATCTCAAAAATATGAGTCTGCTTTTCTTTTTCTTAAAAAAAGCAATTTCTATAAAAAGGGAAATAACACATGTAAAAAAGAAAATGGTAATAACATTTCTGTTTTAAAGAATGATTTATTTTATTCATTATTATTATTACTTTAAAATTTGCTATGTGCTCATCAGAGACAGAGGAAGAAGGGAAGTGAGAAAGCAAGCTGCCAGGTCCAGGTCCATGTGGGAGTCCAGCGCCTTAACCACCACACCACTTGCTGGCCCCTAAAATTTATTTTCTATTCATATGACTTATTTTCAGAGTGTCAATTAAATATATCTATACCCAAATTGAGAAAACTTCCTCCATACTTTAAAAATGTTTGTGTTGGGGCCAGCAGGTGGCACGATAGTTAAGGTGCTAGATTCCCACATTGTTGATTGGGGTTCAAGTCCAAGACCTGGAGGCTTGAAAACCACTCCTGGCACATGTGTGTGTATGCCCCAAAATCCCAAGAGGATAATGGAGGAGAAGGGATTGTATTGTGGCCACCCGCCCTGAGGGGTGATTTCTCACTTTCCCTCTGTCTCTCTCTGATGAGCGCATACATCCTATGGCAAAAACCTAAAAAAAAAGTTTGTGTATTTTTATGACTGTCCTTTAATTCTGTGTCTCAATTTTCAAATAAGGCTATAAAATGAAGTGAATACTTTTGTATTAGTAATTATCTTTAATAGTTTATTTCATATCCTATTATGGAAAAGTCATTGAGCATGTTTGTGAGACAAACTCTACAAAACTCATTTCTATGAGAATGTTGATATAATTATGTGAAACTAGATCTTAAAACATTTCTTTTCCAAGAGGACTGCTCCATCCCCTCCTACCTCAAGAGTGTTCCTCTAAACAAGTTGTAGGTTTATGTTGTTGGCCAAAGGCAAAATTTTAACTCTTGCTTTCAACTGCATTAGTGGTCTCAACTGTTTCTATTTTTGTAGCTGTTTCTCTAGTCCTTTCTCAGGAACTTCATATGCCCTTGCTTTCTCTTGTTATTTATTCAAATTTGCTTGTCTATCTTACCAGGGGTTCTTACCCATGACCGCTCATTAGGATCACCTATCATGGTTTGAAACAAAACAGATAAATAAAAAACAAAACAACACAACAACAAAACACCAGATGCCTTAGCTAAAAAGAGACTCTCTGTGGCTAAACCTAGGGCATTGGTGTTTTTAAGAAGTATCCCAGATTCTTCTGATGATTAGACAGGATTGAGAACCACTTAACTAAAAAGATGGAATGCTTAGTGTAATGGCTATGTCACTGGACTCCCATGTAGTCGATCGTGGTTTGAGTCCCAGACCCGGTTACTTTAACTCATGCTGGGTGCGTGTGCGTGCATACCCAAGATCCTGAGAGGACAATGAAGGAGAAGGGATTGCGGTGTGGCCATCCCCCCTGGGGGGTGATTTCTCACTTTCTGTCTCTCTGTCTCTCTCTGTCTTTCTGGCCAGCGCAAGAGCCCTATAGCAAAAACCTCTCCAAAAAAAAAAAAAAAAAAAGAAGAGATGGGATGCTTACTTCAGTAAGCAGGAGACAGGGTGGAAAGAACATAGTTTAGACTTCGTAATTTTCTATTATCCTTAAGCTCATATTACATAGATAGAGCCTCTTTAGCATATTCATAAAGCTAGCCATGGTGTTGCTGGTAAACCAGTGAGGAGAGGCAATGTAAAGGTGTGCATATATCTAAAGTCTATAAAGTTCACTTCATTTGCGCTTGTCACCTTTAGGTACTTGGTATTAAAAAAGAAAGAGGTCCGATTTATTTGCCCCCTCCCCAAAGAACTTGTGTTGTTAATTCTCTTAATATTTGGCATCTTCTATAACGTAAATTATTGACTTAGTCTATTTCTACCTAGTGTTCACAAAAATTTCAATACATTATGATGCTGGTTTTGACAGCTTATCCATTACTTGAGTACCTTTGTAGAAGAAACACACACACACACACACACACACACATACACACACACACAAATACCCCTTTTGTTGAATAGGTCAATAAATAATAGCCAGAGCTTGATTAAATCTGGTCACAAGCTCTGGCATTTAGATTAGGTGTTATCTGAAACTTGCATGGATTAATTGATTCTTCTCTTTTAAAGATCTTACACTGAGATGCACCATAGTGGATCAAATATTTTTAATTAACTCAAATGAAAGCAGTATCCAGCACCTACCTATGGTTTCAGAAATTGTTTTGTTGTTTGGTTGAACTAAGTTTATTCAGATTGTTTGACAGAACATGTTCAGACTGTTCTTGAGGAATTTAGCTAACTTAAGGAGTCTTTAATATATATATTACTTTGGATTAAGTATGATTTTTTTTGGGGGGGAGAGGTTTTTGCTATAGGGCGCGTGCGCTCGCCAGACAGAGAGAGACATAGAGACAGAAAGCGAGAAATCACCCCCTAGGGGGGATGGTCACGCCGCAATTCCTTCTCCTCCATTCTCCTCTCGGGATCTTGGGCACGCACGCACACGCGCCCGGTGTGAGTTTTAAGTCACCGGGTCCGGGACGTGAACCGCGGTCGACTACGTGGGAGTCCAGTGACATAGCCATTATGCTAACTGCTGGTTCCCAAGTATGATTTTTGTAGAAAAATTAATTAATTTTTTTTTTCTGTAGGGTGCATGCATTTACCAGAGAGACAGAGAGAGCGAGAAGGAAAGTGAGAAAGCACACCAGGGGGAATGACCACATGACAATCGCTACTCCTCCATTCTCCTCTCTGTATTTTGGGCACCCACTAATACATATTTAGAGTGTTTTTCAAGTTGCCAGATCCAGGACTTGAAATGCACAGTTGGCCATGTGGGAGCTCATCACCTACCTGGCCTTGAAAAATTAATGTTACAACAAAAGAAAACCAGTGTGGCGCTGGGAGTCACTTCTGAGTTCTGTAAGTCATTTGATTTTGTTGTGCCACTATTTCTCCGCCAGCAATTTGGTCGTAATAATGCTTGCTTTCTTTGTATTTTAGAGGGATCTGGAAAAGGAAGCTCCTTCCATACATAAAATATTGTTGAGCCTTCATTAAACCTTTGTTCATATCTTTTAATAAACTGTGTTATAAAGATAGTGAATTAGAACAATAAAAATTCGTTAATATTATTAAGAAATCAACAGTTGGGGTCAATAGGTGGCATGGTGGTTAAGGTGCTGGACTCCCTCATGGATGACTGTCGTTCAAGTCCCAGAACTGATAGCTTGCTTTCTCACTTTCTCTCTCTCTCTCTCTCTCTCTCTCTCTCTCTCTGGTGAGTGCATGTGCCCTGTAACAAGATTAAAAAACAGCAACAACAACAAACAAAAAGCTAATAATAATAATAATAATAATAACAAAATAAAATTAAATAATTATTTAAAAAAACAAGAAGTCAGGGTTGGCGGGTGGCGTGGTGGTTAAGGATGCTGGACTCCCACAGGGCCGATCACAGATTGAATCCCGGACCTGGAGGCTTGCTCTCTCACTTTCTTTCTCTCACTTTGTCCTTCTCTGATCAAATATAAGTGAACAAAGTTAAATAAGAATAACTTTAAAAAAAAAAGAAGCCAACAGTCACGAATGGCAAAATGGGCCCCCTTTGTAACTATGTTCCTATATCATGTAGTAGACTGTATTTTAATGAATTGCTCATGTCTATTTTTCCTACTAGTCTTAACTGATCTTGAAAGCAGGGGCTCTATTTATCTTCATACTGAGTCTGGTATAGACCTCGGCACATAATAGATTTAATAAATGTTTCCTCAAAGAATGTATCTTAGATAAAAAGATTAATTAAGTCATTTTATAAAAATTGCCACATCATTTTCCTCTCTTTTATGAGGGATACTATTAGAAAATAAAATTTTACTGTGTCAGAATAAGTATGCATAAATTTATAAGGAGATCTAGTGCTTTTGAAAATATGCATTGGATTGGAAAGTGAACTATATTAAGTCCAAGTCATTAGTGGAGAACTGAGGTTTTTAATTTTTTTCCCTATAGTCGGTATAAAGGTGAGATGTCAAGGAAAAATAATGGGCTTTGGAGTTGGATGAATCTGGATTTAAATTTGCCACTTTTGGGAAACCAGCAGGTGGCATGGTGGTTAGGATGCTGGACACTCCCACATGACCAACCATGGTTAGAGTCCTGGACCTGGTAGCTTGCTTTCTCACTTTCCCTCTCTCTGTGTGTCTCTGTCTGATCAAATTAAAAAAAAAAAAATGAATGAATGAACAAATAAAATTAAATAATTCTTTTAAAAAATTTGCCACTTTTTCTTAATTTCCAGAAGATACATATACTTGCCAGAAAGAGACAGAGAGAGGGAGAGAGCACCTATTGTGGGACATGGTGATGCTGTAATTCCTTCCCCTCCAGTTTTCCATCCTTTCAGAATTTTGGGCATACATGTACACGTGCCTAGTGCATTTTTCTTTTCTTTTTCTTTCTTTTTTTTTTTTTTTTTAATAGACCACAGATTTAGTTTATTTTTAACACCCATGATGCCGTGAATTCATAGGGAATAGGTTCCAGTAGCTCAGGCTCCTTTCCATTGGTTCTCACAAAGTGTGCTTCTCTGAGTGGAGCAGGCTGGCACTTTAGTTGAACCCAGGTACCTTTCTCTTTGGCTTCTTTCTTTTTCTGGTCATTTTTCTTCACACTTTTAGGAAGCTATCTCTGCTCTTAGAATGTTTAATATGCTCAATATGCACATTGATTCTCTTGGCAAGAATCTTGCCCTTAACTTGTCTGTTCACAACAATGCCAACAGCATGCTGGGTAACATTGTAGACTCTTTCAGTTTTGCCATGGTAACATTTGTGGAGCATTCCTTTTTGAACAGTACCTATTCCCTTAATGTCTACAATATCATCTTTCTTGTAGATTCGCATGTATGTTGCCAAAGGAACAACTCCATGTTTTCTGAAAGGCCTAGAGGACATATATCAGGTGCCTCTCCTCTTTCCCTTTGTGTTAGTCATTTTGGTTAATTACTGGAAGATGGCGGTTCCAGCCAAAAGGCCAAGTGCATTTTTCAAGCTGCTGGGGCCAGGAGTTGAACCCGTGGTTGGCCATGTGAGATTCGGTTCCCTTAACTACTACACCATGAGGCTGGCCTGAATTTGCCTCTTTCAAGCTGAGTAATTTTGGACAAATTTCTTAATGTCTCAATTTCATTTAAAAAAAAAATCCTATGAAATAGGGATAATACTACTTCACAGACTTGTAGTACTGATTTAGTAGAATCCTTAATAAAGTATCTGACATGATGTCTTAATATATTAGAGGCTATGGTATTTGTTATTATTAAATAAATTAGCAAAAAGATTCTTTCCAAGTAGAAAGTGATTTAATGACGTGTCTTTATTTTCCAAAAGCATTCTTTTCAATTAAGTAGGATTCTCTGCCTTTTCTCTTTTTCTTTTATTTGTTTTGCTGGAAGTTCATTTCCAAGTTAAACACTATGAAAGATTGTGTAGAATATATTTTACTCTTTGGTGATAAGGGATCTTGTACTATCAGAGGATTACAAGGTGAAGCTAAGCTGGTGGTTTTCATTCTAGCCCCCGTTAGTCCCTGTCACCAAACTACCACACATTTTGGAGCGTTTGCCAGTGTTGGCTCAAGAGAGGCCAATCGAGACACTAATAGATGCATTTTCTCCATGAATACACCCTTGGATCACACATAGAATTCCTATTAACAGCAATGAGAGTTAAACTTGTAAATCCCTTATGCATTGATGGGAGAATAGACCTTTTAGTTTACTTAGCCATCTTCCAGTTATTTGGCACTTTCCCCATCCCTTGTGAGTTCTCCAACATTTTCATTAAAGGCTTTTCTATTTTCTATTCTGCTTCATTCAGTTTGGGTTGTAATTCATGTTGGCCTGATGCCTTGGCAGCAATGAATGATTCTAATTGCCTCACTATCTATCTAGTCTGGCCTACTCATAAAGCCTTTCAACTTTTTATTCAAGCTTCCCGCAGTATCAACTTCATGGGTCACAAACTTCCCACTCACATGCTTTCATTACATCTTAGCTGCTTACCTCTTATGTATTTAAGAAACTCAAGAGTATTCATCATTATTTCACTTTTTTTTTCTGTTATACCATCTTATCCTTTTTGTAAAATTAAAGCAGTACTGCAGAAATGTAAGAATGCAAGGCTGACTTTTGTCCAGACATTGTATCACGAAAGATAGATAGTTCAATTTTGCTAGTAAAGGGTTAGAAACCAGAAAATTTAAAGTATTCTTCTCTATGCACTTGTTACCTCTTTCACTATAGTCAGTTCTACTTCCTTACCACCCACTGAAATTCACATTTTTTTTTTCTGATCCTGAAGACAGATGTAGTATGAGGATCATAATGATAAACCGAAGACAAAGATTCTACTTTGAACTCATGGTTTTCTGGCAAACAGTTCCTCTCCTTTATCAGTGTTCTGTTTTGATTTTGTGAGGCAATGCTTACTTTGGAGATTTTACAGAACTCTTTCTCGTATGGTAAAATAAAGGTATTGTAAACAGTCCCAAAAGATTTAAAGGGAAAGAATTACATACTAATGAATTATGAAATATTTTTTCTTTTTTGCCCTCCTTATTAAAAAAGTATTTTAAATTTAAAACGTTTTATACTTTAGAAAAATTTCAATATTACATACTAGTATAACAAACTTCCATTTTCCATCCATTAATAGGTCGAAGACTTTATCAGAATCATACTGGATTTTTGTGGTAGACTAATTTATAGGTGACATTGTGGACTGCTATAATATCTTATTTTCTCTTTGTTAGCCAAAAGAGATGTCTCTTTTGTCTCTGTCAGCAAGGATGATTATTGTCAAGCATCACTAATTCATTAAATTTTGCAAAATGAGATTTTAAAATTCTATCATTCCTTCATTTATTACACAGAATACTATAAACAATACTGCCCTCTCTATTTGGTTATAATAAGTTAAATGAATTTTTTCCCTTGCCAATTTTCAAAATGACGAGTTGGTCCATCAATATTTTCCAAAGGTGAACAATGTGGTGTTTTATTATTATGAACTCATGGAAAGTTGATGTGTTTCAATTAATTGTAGTTATTATCAGATTTTTCCATTTTTGGCCCATGATGGCTTAGTCAGTATAAATCTTGATTCCTTTTGATAGTCTCCATTTGTCTTTGGTAGCATCCTTTCTTTTCTTTTTTTTTAAAAAAAATATTTATTCACTTATTTACTGTAATTTGACTAGAAAGAGACAAGCAGAGAGTGTGAGAAAGTGAGGAAGCAAACCATCAGGTCCAGGACTTGAACTATGGTTGGCCATGTGGGAGTATCCAGCGCCTTAACCACCACACCACCTGCTGACCCCAATCCTCTCTTTTCTTGAATAACAAGGTATTTTAGCCTCATCTTGAATCTAAATTCCATTTCTCACCCCTTATTTGTTCTCTAATGAGCTCTATATCATTTAGTGAACATGGATTTTTTAAAAAAAATATTTATTTATTCATTTATTTTAATTTGACCAGAGAGAGACACAGAGAGAAAGCGAGAGAAAGTGAGAAAGCAAGGCACCAGGTTCGGGACTCAAATCATTATCAGCCATGTGGGAGTGTCCAGCACCTTAACCACCACGCCACCTGATGGTCCTGGAAATGGATATTATTAATAGAAACTGTAATCCATATGTTAAAGGTGCTCTCTGCTACTAGATTTGTCCTTTTAGGGGATACCACTGGAGAATTGGTGTGTGCATTCATGCACATACACAGAAACACACATACACTGAACGATTATAAAATAAAACACATCATGGGTTTGCATTAATCTTTCCAAAGCCATGGCAGGACTCTATAGAGTTTTTTTTTTTTTTTTTTTTTTTTGAGAGGTTTTTGCTATAGGGTGTGTGTGCTCGCTAGAAAGACAGAGAGAGATAGAGAGTTAGAAAGTGAGAAATCACCCCCCAGGGGAGATGGCCACTCCGTAATCCCTTCTCCATTCTCCTCTTGGGATCTTGGGCATGCATGCACACGTGCCCGACATGAGTTTAAGCCACCGGGTCCGGTACTCGAACAGCGGTTGACTACATGGGAGTTGAGCGACATAGCCATTACTCTAACTATTGGTCCCTCTATAGAGATTTTTTTATTTGACTATATTTAATCTTAAATTTGTATTTCCTTTCTCTCATGTCTGTTCCCTACCTCTAATTACTTATTTACATTCTCCCATAATTCAGTCATAAGAACCTCACAATTGTATTACCAACAGTTCCACCAATATGACCAATAAAAAAGAATTTAAGGTATTTTTACTGTTCTTTTCATCTATAGTACACATCTCATTAAGTATGTAGAGTTGAATCACTGCATTTTTTTTTTTTTTGAGAGGTTTTTGCTATAGGGTGTGTGTGCTCACCAGAAAGAGAGACAGAAAGCAAGAAATTATCGCCCCTCTGGGGGAGGGGGAGGGCCACACTGCAATCCCTTCTCCTCTTGAGATCTTGGGCACGCACGCACATGCGCCTGGCGCTAGTTTAAGCCACCAGGTTCAGGACTCAAACTGCGGTCGACTACATGGGAGTCCAGAGACATAGCCATTACACCAACTGCTGGTCCCACTGAATCACTGCATTTTAAAGGAATGTGGATGTTCCTTTTTTTGTCGTTGTGTAATCAACTAGTATGTTAAGCAGAATGACCTCCTTAAATTGTCCTTATCTTAATCCCTAAAACCTGCGAATATGTTGCTTTATGTGTCAAAAGAAACTTTGAAAATATAATTTAAGACTTGACATGGAAAGATCTTTTTCTGGATTAGCTAGCTGAGCCCAATGTAATCATAGGATCCTGGAAAATGCAAAAAAGTAAAATAGGAGGTGGGTGTGGTAGGTGTGAAGACTCAGCCTACTATGGCTGGCTTTGAAGATGGGAGTGGGGCCATTGAGGATATATAGTACTAGTTTTATGTAACTAGAATAAATATGTGTGGTAGCCAAGGGCTAGAACAAGGTGAGCTGTGTGTTTATTGAAATTACATGTAGGGGCTGGCAGGAAGTGTGGTGGTTAAGGTGCTGGGCTCCTACATGGCTAACTGCAGCTCAAGTCCCAGACCTGGTGGCTTGCTCTCTCACTTTCCCTCTTGCTCTCTCTCTCTCTCTCTCTCTGGTCAAATTAAGAAATAATAATAATAAATAAAATTAAATAAATTCTTTAAAAAGTTACATATAATTAACCATTTCCAAAAACTTTGCTAGTTGCTCTGGTAAGAAGGGAAGACTGCTTATTAGAAATAGGTACCTAGGGACCAGCAGGTAGCGTAATGGCTATGTTGCTGGACTCCCATGTAGTCGACCGCGGTTTGCGTCCTGGACCCGGTGGCTTAAAACTCATATTGGGTGCGTGTGCATGCCTGCCCAAGATCCCGAGAGGAGAATGGAGGAGAAGGGATTGTGGCGTGACCATCCCCCCTGGGGGGTGATTTCTCGCTTTCTGTCTCTCTGTCTCTGTCTGTATGGCGAGTGCATGTGCCCTATAGCAAAAAACAAAACAAAACAAAACACCAAAAAAGCCTCTCCAAAAAAAATGAAACAGGTACCTAACTCTAATTAATTGAACATTAAAAGAAACTATTGATAGTTTTGACTATTTATTAATGCTACTGAATCTTCCCCTTCCAGTTTTACTTGTTTTCATCATATGTGCTTTAGGCTCTGTGTGGCTTCAACATTTTTCTGCTTTATTCCTCAGATATTTCCAGTGTTGGTGATTTTGGACACGTTCACCATGTAATGTGACATCTACTCTTGTGTCTTCATTGGGTGAGTTGGTACAGCGTGGAGTAGAAGTATTCCTGAAAGCCATTCCTATATTGGGATAGTTAGCAATAACTTGTAGAAATTACTATATGTATCTCTATATCTCTATATCTATCTATCTATCTATCTATCTATCTATCATCTATCTATGTCCTGACTAATAAATATGCCCTAACTCATACTGAACTAAATATGCCCTGACTCATCTTGCCCATGGCAGAATTTCTAAAATACCTGCAACCACTCCAGCATCACCCAATGTAAGAAAAATGAAGTTAGAGTGAAAAGAGATGGTGGTTTTAACTGATTATGGTTAATATGTACAACTTTATAAAATGAACTTACCCTGTAAATGGATCACTAAAACCATTACCAGGAGCTTGGAAAGAGTTTATATTAATTTCTTATTGCTCTGGAAACAATTACCACAGACTTGGTGGCTTAAATAAAAAAAAAATTTGTTGTCTTACAGTTTTGGAGATGAGAAGTCTGAAATGGGCTTTACTTGACTGGAATTGAGGGATCAGTAGGATTATATTTGTTCTGAAAGCTCTCTGTGGTACATATCTTTGCCATTTTTAGCTTCTAGAGTCTGTTTGTATCCTTGACTCACTGTCTCCTTCATCAGTCTTCAAAGCCATTGAATAGCATCTCAGATCTTTCTTTTTGATACTGATCATCCTGCATCCTTTCTATAAATGTTCTTTTGATTACAAATGGGCCACAGGATAATCTCTCATCTTGAGATTAATCTAATCACATTTGCACAACCCTTTTACCATGTTAAGTAATATATTCATATGCTCTGGGACTTAGGATGTGGATATCTATGAGAGACTGTTATTCAGCTTACCATAGGACAAGTGCAGAGTCCTGAATCTAAAGAAGTCTTTTTTTTTTTATAGAATTATTTATTTACCTTTATTTATCATTATCATCATTTTTTTAAATTCATTAGAGAGAGAGAGAACGGGAAAGTGAGAAAGCAAGCTAAGTCACCAGGACCAGGACTTGAACCATGGTCCACAGTGTGAGAGTCCAGCATCTTAACCACCAAGCCACCTGCTGGCCCCAAGAAGCCTTTAAAAAAAAAAAAAAAGTTTCACAGTGAATCTACATCCCATCCTTTAGTAAAATTTAGACATTTTCACTTTTTGACTGGAACAGCTGTATTCCAGTAATTTACCAAAATGACTAATACAAAGGGAAAGAGACCTGATATATGTTCTCTAGGCCTTTTAGGAAACACACAGTGCTTCCTTTGGCAACATATATGCCAATCTACAAGAAGGGTGATATTGTAGACATTAAGGGAATGGGTACTGTTCAAAAAGGGATGCCCCACGAATGTTACCATGGCAAAACTGTGAGAGTCTACATTGTTACCCAGCATGTTGTTGGCAATGTTGTAACAAACAAGTTAAGGGCAAGATTTTTGCCAAGAGAATTCATGTGCCTATTGAACATATTAAGCATTCTAAGAGCAGAGATAGCTTCCTAAAACATTTGAAGGAAAATGACCAGAAAAAGAAAGAAGCCAAAGAGGGACCAGCAGTTAGCATAATGGCTATGTCGCTGGACTCTCATATAGTCAACCACGGTTCGCGTCCCAGACCCGGTGGCTTGAAACTCACGCTGGGCACGTGTGCGTGCGTGCCCAAGATCCCAAGAGGAGAACGGAGGAGAAGGGATTGTGGCGTGGCTATCCCTCCTGGGGGGTGATTTCTCACTTTCTATCTCTCTGTCTCTCTCTGTCTGTCTGGTGATCGCACATGCCCTATAGCAAAAACCTCTCCAAAAAAAAAGAACTAAAAAAAAGAAAGAAGCCAAAGAGAAAGTTACTGGGGTTCAACTGAAGCACCAGCCTGCTCCACCCAGAAAAGCCACTTTGTTCTTTTTGCAGACGCAGCAGATGCAGGTGGCGGAGCTCTGGTCAGTCCATTCTGCTTCTGAATCACTGCTGTTTGCTCTCGCCCAGGAACAAGGCAGTCAGGAAGCTGCGAGGCAGCCATGGCTCTTAAAGATACTGGAAAAACACCCATAGGTCCAGAGGTGCCATTCACTGAATTAGAATTACTTTAACCAGCCGCAGCCAGCCGCAATGTAGACTCCCTGGAGAAAGTGTGTGCTGACTTAATCAGAGGGGCAAAGGAAAAGAATCTAAAGGCAAAAGGGCCAGTTTGGATGACTACCAAGACTTTGAGAATCACTACAAGAAAAATACCTTATGGTGAAGGTTCTAAGACTTGGGATTGCTTCCAGAGGAGAATCCATAAGCGACTCATTGATTCGCACAGTCCTTCTGGGATTGTTAAACACGTCTTCCATCAGTATTGAACCAGGAGTTGAGGTTGAAGTCACCATTGCAGGTGCCTAAGTCAACTACTGTAATAAATTGATTATCATCTGTTTTTTTAAATTAATTAATTTATTTTCCGTACTTTTACTGAACATCACCACAGCATACTAAATGTGATTTTCCAGCCAGAATACACTGTATCGTGGCTTAATCATACATGTTATCGCCAACAAATAATTTTCCATTTCTTGTTTCTTGTATATATCTATATCTTCCTCCCCCTCTCCCCCCATTTCTCACCCTCTGCCATTTCCCATCCTCCTCCCACTCTGTCTCTGGTATCTGCAGTTGCTTTCCCCTCCGTTATTCTTTCCAACATTGATTCACAAAATATCTTAATTAATCTAAATACTTTCAATAGTAAGTTCAGTTGATATATACATATCTATGAACAAAAATTGACTTTAGGCATGAAACTCTGTGGGTAGGATGAATATACTATAAAATAGCACATAACTGAGGCTATCTAGCTTACTGTGGTTACTAAATAGGTATTTTTAAAATACATTTTTTAACTTCAAGAAAAGAAGTTTTAGCTTTAATAAATCAAAATTAAAAAATGTTATGAGAACTTTGCTTAATACTTAAAGCTAAGAAACAGTTTAGGATTCTGTTCATATAGTAGGTACATGGACCTGTCCACAACTTGAGAAAAGACAAAACTCCTTAACACTGGAAAACAAAGCACAGAAGGTCAGTAATGTTTTAATCAAGAGTCATAAAATTTTATTTCACTAGTTCAAACTCGTACTTTATCTTCTGTTGTGGTTCAACCTTTCCATTTAAATTCTGGAAGATAACATTCAACTCTGGACTTGTCCCTACGGTTAAGCTGGCCATTTTCTTAGCTGTTTTAGAATTCTTAGTTCTGCTGGCCATTTTCTTAGCTGTTTTAGAATTCTTAGTTCTGTGTGTCTGACTTTAGTTTTCCTGGGATAGCACTCTCTTCAGAACTTTTTGGAGAGCTGGTCTGTTGTCAGTAAATTCTTTCAGGTTTTGTTTATCTGAGAATGTTCTCTTACCATATGAAGAATAATCTTGTTGGACATAGTATTCTTGGTTGAAATTTATTTTTACTCAACACTTTGAATATATTTTCCCACTCTTTCCTCGCTCACATTGTTTCCAATGAGAGATCCGCTGTCAGCCTGATGGGATATCCTTTGTAGGTAACTTGGCGTTTCTCTCTTGCCAGTCTAAGTATCTTGTCTTTGTCTGTGGTTTTGGTCATTCTGGCTATAATGTGTCTTGGAGAAGAACTTCTTGGGTTGATCCTACTTGGGGTCCTTTGTATTTCTTGGATCTGGATCTTTGAGTGCCTCTCTAGGTTTGGGAAGCTTTCTTCCAAGATTTCTTGGAATAGATTGTGAATGCCCTTATTAGTCTCTTCACCTTCTGGGATACCAATTATCTGGATGTTTGGATGTTTAACGGTATCTAGTATTTCTTGTGTATTATTCTCATTTTTGGGGGCAATTTTCTCAGTTTTTGTGGTGGATTTTACTAGTCCAGCAATCCTGTCTTCTACATCTGCGATGTGATTTTCTGTATGATCTAGTGTGCTTTTAATACTTTCAAAGGAGGTTTTGACTTCCTGTATTATAGCCTTCATCTCCAACAGTTACATTTGATTCTTTTTTATGATTTGTATTTCCTCTTTCAGCACTCACAAGAATTTCCTCACCTCCTGGAACTCATCAGCTTTTTTCTTCTGGTATTCATTGTCTCTCTTCTCTTCCATCTTTGTTAGTTTTTTCATCATGAATACTCTAAATTCTTTATCAGACATTTCCATGAATTCCATTGTACTGTCTGTGGATGAAGAGGAGTTATTCTTTTCCCTTGGGTGTGAGGTATTTTCTTGGTTTCACATATTTCTTGTCCCCCTGCAGTGATTTCTAGTCATCTGATAGGTTAATCATTTCTTTCTAATTTCTAGATCAGTCTGAGCAATCAGAGGCACACAGGAGGATGCGGTCTACAAACTCTTTTTTTTTTTTTCTCCCTTTGTGTCGCAGAGGGGCTCTACCATGGTAATTTCTCATCAGAACATCTTCATTGCCTTATCTCTGAAATGACTAGATCTCAGATCTTGATTATTATCTGTTAAAAAAAAAAAAGCCACTTTGTGAGAAACAATGAAAAGAGCCTGAGCTTCTGGAATCTATTCCCTATGAATTCATGGCATGATGGATATTAAAGATAAATGCTGGAATTTAAAATGTTTTTATTAATTGAGCAGAATTGTGGTTCCCCTTCCCCCCACTCCCAATTTTAACTGGACTCTTATTCATTTTGTAATCTCTTAACTCAAATTTAGCATTTCTCTACCTGAACTATGTAAGGTGGCTTATTCAACAAATAAAACTCAGTTGGTGAGAAAAAAGTTTGTTTTCTTTATATAGATACTATAGATCCTTGTTAATTTTTTTTTTAAGAGAGATTTTTGCTATAGGGTGCATGTGCATGCTGGGAGACAGAGACACAGAAAGAGTGAGACAGTCCCTTCTTTTCCGTTCTCCTCTTGGGATTTTGGGCATGCATGCACACACATCTGGCATGAGTTTCAAGCCTCTGGGTCTGGAACTCTTACTGGGGTCTACCTTGTGGGAGTCCAGCACCTTAGTCACTATACCACCTGCTGGAACCCAAAATGTGCTTTTAAATAGTTTATATTTTATTGTTACAATTTAAAATAGCTTTTTACTCCATTTCCATTTCTAAATGGTTATGGTGGTCTAAGACTTTTTTTTAAAAAATATATCCTCTTGTATTAAAAATACATACATTTCATTATTAATTCCATTGTGTTTACCTACTAGAATCTCATGTTTTCAAGATATACTATAGCTCAGCAAATCATGGTTTCCTTTCCAATTATTTAATTTATCTTTTCTTGGTTCAGTCACAGTCTGCACCCAAAACCCAATATTTTACTGTAGTTCCAGATTGTTAGTAGATTTTTCATAGCAGCACATCTCTTCTATTAATATTTCAAGAGCTCTTACCTAGCACTTACGTTACACTTTTTTGTCAATTTATTGTTGTCTAAAGGAATAATTAATTATTTCAGTGCTTCTTAACTTGAGGCTGATTTTGCTCTTTAGAAAACATCTGGCAATGTTTGTAGACATTTCAAATTTTCAGGGGGAAATGCTACCAGAATTTAGTGAGTAGAAGCCAGGGATGCTACTAAACATTCTAAAAATGCTTAGTCCTCTCTCTTCCTCCCTCAACAAATATTTACATGAGCCATAATGATAAGCCCTAAATTAAATGTGTTACCAGGTTTATTGATTACTAGTGCTCCTTTTCTTTTCATTTTCTTGTATCTTAAGGTCATCATTCTAATGCATGTATTGTTTTATCAGAGTCTTATCTTGAATTTTTTTTTCCTCAGATGGCTTATTTTGATGATATAGTCTCTGTATTCTTACATATCCGCAAGCATCTTTTTATGCTTGGCAAGTAAATTATTTAAATTTTCTTTGTAAATAATTCATTTTTGAATGATATCTTGGCTAGGTATAGGATTTTTGAGTTGTATGACTTTTCAGTACTCTGTCAATGTTGTAGTCTTTCTATTTTTCAGTGTTGGCGATACCAATCTAATTTTTTTCCTTCTTCTATAAATTACTTGTTCTTTGTATCTGAAGTTTCTTATTACATTTTTTTTATTCTTGAAATTTGGGACTTTTACTAGGATATGGTTAAGTATAGTTTCTTCCTTCTGTCTCTCTTTCTTCCTATCCTCCCTTCCTCCCTTCCCTCCATCTTTTCTTCCTTCTTTCCATTCAACCATCAGTGAACTCTTTTAATTATAAACTTGAATATGTTCTTGTTCCAGAAATTTTTTTCTTTTATTTCTCCCATGCTTTAATTTTTGTTTTATTATTTATGTTTTAGTTTCTAAATTTTACTTCGTGACTTATATATTTGTATTTTTTTCCTTTAAACCAAACGGTGAGTGATTTGTGTGAGTGTGTGTGTGGGGAGGAGGGTGTTTGCCATAGGGCACGTGTGGTCACTGGAGAGAGACAAAGAGAGAAAAAGTGAGAATTCACCCCTGAAAAGAGATGGCTACAGCGCTATGCTTTCTACAAGTAGTTTTTATAGTTTGAGGCTTTACATTTACATCTTTACATTTACATTTTGAGTTGACCTTTTATTTTATTTTTTTAAAATTACCTTATTTAACTTTATTTATTTAAATTTGACCAGAAAGGGACAGAAAGAGAGAGAAGAAAAGTGAGAAAGCAAGCTGCCAGGTCTGGATCTCGAACCAGGGTCAGCCATGTGGGAGTCCGGCATCTTTAACCGCCACACCACCTGTCGGCCCCTTGAGTTGAACTTTTAATTGTGAGAAGTAGGAGTCTAGTTTCATTTTTCTGCAGATGAAAATTCTGAGTTTTCAGCACTGTTTGTTGAAAAGAATTTCCTTTCTCTACTAGATTGTTTTGTGCCCTTTGTCAAAAATCAGTTGTCTGATTAGAGTTTATTTCTGGATTCTCTATTCTATTCTGTTGGTCTATGTGTCAGTTTTTGTGCTGGTTACCATGTTGCTTTGATTATTGCCTTATAACATACATATATATTGAGTCATTGGAAAAGTCATGATGCATTTTTGCATAGAAAAACAGAAAAATACATCATGACTTTTCTGACAACACTATATGTGTGTGTGTGTGTGTGTGTGTTTGTGAATTTTTAAATTTTGTCAGAAGGTGCATGTGCTCACTGGAGGGAGAGAGAGCAAGAAAGAGAACGTGAGAAAATACCCCTCATGGAAAATTGTCACACCACAATCTCTTCTCCATTTTTTCCCCTCCTTTCAGGATTTTGGGCATGCATGCACATGCTCCTGTTGTGTTTCTCAAGTCACTTGGTCTGGGACTCAAACCATGTAGTTGGTCATGTGAGATCTGGTCACCTTAACCACCATGCCATAGGCTGGGTCTGTAATGTATTTTGAAGTTGGATAATGAGATGCCTTGAACTTTATTTTCTTAGCCCAATATTGCCTTGGTTATATGGAGTATTGTCATTTCAGGCAAATTTTATATATTTTTTCTATTTCTGTGAAAAATGTTGCATTTTGATAGGGACTACCTTGAATTTGTAAATTAATGTGGATGGTATTCTAAAGTAATGTGGGCAGTATGTATGTATTTATTTATTTGTTAAAGAATATTTATTTACATTTGCTATTATCATTTTTTAAAATTTGACCAGACAGCGAGGGAAAGTGAGAAAGCAAGCCACCATGTCCAGGACTTGAACCATTTCTGGTCATGTGGGAATTCAGTGCCTTTAATCACCATGCCACCTGCTGGCCCAATGTGGATAGTATTTAATTATATTGATTCTTCTCAACCTAGAACAAAGGATGTCTTTCCATTTTTTTTGGTATCTTTTTCCATTTCTTCAGTTTTTCAGTTTTCATTGTACATATCCTTTTATTTTTTTTAAGAATTATTTTATTTAACTTTATTTATATATTTATTTTAATTTGGCCAGAGAGGGACAGAGTGTGAGAGAGAGACAGAAAATAAGAAAGCAAGCCACCAGGTTCAGGACTCAAACCATGGTTGACCATATCAGGATCCAGCGCCCTTAACCACCATGCCACCTGCCAGCCCCCTGTACAGATCTTTCATCTCTTGGGTTTTATTTTTACTAGGTTTTTAATTTTTTTTTTTGGTTGCAAGTATAAATGAGATTGCTTTTTTCAATTCTGCCTCAGTCTGTTCAAAAAAGCTATAGGGTTTTGCATGTTGATTTTGTACTCAGGAGCTTAATTAGATTTGTCACATGTGGTAGTTTTTTTTTCCCCATGGATTCATTAGGATTTTTTTTAATCTTATAAGCATATTATCTGCAAATATGGATAATTTAAATTCCTACTTTCCTATTTAAATACCTACTTTTTATTTCACTCTCCTGTTAGATCACATTGACTAGGAGTCCCAATATTATGTTGAAAAGAAGTGCAAAAAGTGGACCACTTTGTCTTGTTCCAGTTTTTAATGGGGAAGCTTTCAACTTTTCCTCATTCAGTATGATGTTAGCTCTGGGTTTTTCATGTATGGCTTCTACTGTGTTGAGAAACATACCTTCTATACCTATTTTATTGAGTCTTAATTATGATGTGATGTTGTACTTCATCAAATACTTTTTCTGTATCAACTGACATGATTATATGTTTTTTAAATCTTTCTTTCTGTTAATGTGCTGTATTTCATTTATTGCTTTGTATATGTTGAACCATCCTTGCATTCCTGGGATAAAGCCTACTTGGTCATGGTGTGCAGTCTTTTTAATGTGCTATTGGATTTGATTTGTTGATATTTTTAATTTAATTTAATTTTTTTTTATCAGAGGGCACATACACTCACTAGAAAGAGAAAGAGGCAGAAAGAGAGGGAAAATGAGAAATCACTTCCTATGGGGGATGACCACACTACAATCTCTTTTCCTCCATTCACCTCTCAGAATTTTGGGGCATACATGCACACATGCTCTGCATGTTTTTCAAGCCACTGGTGCTGACCCCACAATTTGCTAGTATTTTGTTGTGGATTTTTGTATCTGTTTTCATCAGGAATATTGGTCTGTAGTTTTCTTTGTTGTCATCATGGTCTTGCCTTTTTATGGTATCAAGATGATAATGGCTTCATAAAATGAGTTTGAGATGGTTCTTTCCATTTGGATCTCTAGAAATTGTTTGAGGAGAATTGGTGTTAATTCTTTAAAAATTTGTAGATTTCAGTGGTGTAGCCATCTGGACTGCACTTTTCTTTGTTGGGAGACTATTTATTACTGATTCAATCTCATTGCTGGTTACTGGCCTATTTTGGATAACTCCTTTTAAGAAAGGATAAGACACTGTTGAAGTTAGCACCCACAGTAGCAGACCAGTCAGATCCATTTGTAAAGAAAAAATTATTTTTATTCATGCTCCTATTGAAGAGGACTAGCATTTCACAGCAGAAACAATAGCCAATGCAGTAGACATTTCACCTGGTTTAACTCACATAATTCTGACTGAAAAATTAAAATTGAGCAAACCTTTTGCTAAATGGGTGTCAAAACTGTTTGTGCTCAAATCACCTGCAGACAAGAGCAAAGCTTTTAATGGAAATTTTAAACTAGTGGGATCAGGATCCCATAGCATTTCTTTAAGGAAGTCTAACAGGAAATGACACGTGCCTTTACTGGTATGAGCCTGAAGACAAAGCACAATCAAAGTAATGGCTAACCAGGTAGAATTGGTTTATAGTAAAGTTCATGGCATCAGTGTTTTTGGGATGCTTAAGGCATTTTCCTTGCTGACATTTTAGGGGATGGAAGAATAGCACCTGTTCGTTATGAGAATGTTTTGAGAAAGTTAGCCAAGGCTTTAGTGGAAAAATGCCCAGGAAAATTTCACCATGACAATGCTCTAGCTTACTCCTCTTAGCAATCAAGGGCAATTTCGTGAGTTTCAATGGGAACGTTACAGTCCTGATTTGGCTCCTTTCGACTTTTTCTTGTTTCCCAATCTTAAAGAATCTTTAAAGGGCACCTATTTTCTTCAGTTAATAATATAAAAAAGATTGCATTTACTTGGTTAAATTTCCAATACGCTTAGTCTTTAGGACTGAAGTAAATGGCTGGTATAATCACTTACAAAAATATCTTGAACTTGATGGAACTTACGTGAAGAAATACAGTTTATATTTTTAATTTTTATCTTTTAATTCTATTCCCCCACGAACTTTTCGAAGTGCTCTCATAGTAGGAATATAAGATGGTGCAACCACTTTGGAAATTGCATTGGCAACTTGGTTGAAAATCAGTTGATCCTATAGCATGGGTCTATTTCAAGAACTTCTTTTCTCTCTGATTACTCTATTTCTATATTTCTTTTTGAGAGAGATTTTTGCTATAGGGTGCGTGCACTCACTGGAGAGAGATGAGAGAGAGAGAGAGAGAGGGAGAGAGAGAGAGAGAGAGTGAGAAATAACCCTCCAGGGGGTAAGGCCATGCTTCAATTACCTCCATTCTCTTCTTGGGATTTTGGGCATGCATGCACATGCACCCAGCATGAGTTTAAGCTGCTGGGTCCAGGACTCAAACAGCAGTCAACTATGTGGGAGTCCAGCAACATAAACATTATGCCATCTGCTGGTTCCATCTATTTTTATATTTTTACACCAACACCACACTGTTTTGGTTACTGTAGCCTTTTAATAAGTTTTGAAATTATGAGTATAAGTTTTCTAGTTTTATTCTTTTTAAGATTGTTCGGCTATTCTAGGTTTCATACATTTCCATATGAATTTTATTACCATCTGTAAATTTTTATAAAATACTTGGCTGTGAATCAATGGTTTAGATTAACATAGACTAATGTAATAATACTTTCAATCCATAATCATGATATGTATCTGTATTTATTAGCCTCCTTTAATTTCTATTTGCAGGCTTTGTAGGTTGTAGAATAGAAATCTTGTATATTATGTTAAATTTTTTCTGACATATTTTTTATTTGTAAATGATGTTTATTAGTATTTTGGTTTTGTTTTACAATAATTTATTTATGGTAGTTAGAAAAATTATGACTAGTGACCCTACACTTTTCAGTCTTGCTAAATTCACTTATTAGCTCTAGTGGACTTGGCATAGTGGTTAAGACACTGGACACCCACGTAGTTCAAATCTTGGACCTGGTGGCTTGAAACTTATACTGGGTGCATGTTCATGCCCTGAATCCTGAGAGGAGATTGGAGGAGAAGGGATTACAGCTTGGTCACCCCCCAGGGTGTGATTTCTCACTTTCTGTCTTTCTGTGTCCATCTTGTCTCTGGTGAGAGCACTTGCTTCTTTGACTTTGAAGTTCCTATCTCTTCTCTAATTTCTGAATGACTTTGTGTAAAATTGGTATTGTATTTTCTTTTTCAAGCATTTTGTAGCATTCACCAATGAAGTGAGGTAGCCCTGAAATTTATGTTTGTGGGAAGGTCTTTAGTATTAAATTTCTTTAGAATATAAGGCTATTGGGACCAGCAGATAACATGGTGGTTAAGACACTGGACTCCTTCATGGCCTACTGTGGTTTGAGTTCCAAACCTGTTGGCTTGCTTTCTTACTTTTCCTCCCTCTTTTTCTCTCTCTCCTCATTTATGCCTCTCTCTGGTGAATGCACATATCCTAAAGAATTATTATTATAATTATTATTAATTATTTTAAATTTGACCAGGGAGTGAGAGAGAGAGAGAGAGAGAGAGAGAGAAAGTGAGAAAGCAACCTGCCAGGTCTGGGACTCAAACCATGGTCTACCACATGAGAGTACTATACCTTAACCACCATGCCACCTGCCAGCCCCATCCTATAGCATATTAATGAAAAAGATCAATAAAGACTTAGAAGAAAATTAAATGAATTTAGGCCTATTCAGATTTTAAAATTTATTCTTGTGTCAGTTTGGGTAATTTGTATCTTTCAAATAATTTGTACTTTAAATTACATTTAAAAAATATTTAATTTAATTCATTGTCATTATTTAATTTAATTAATTAATTTTTTTAAGTTGACTAGAGAGAGAAGGATAGTGAGAAAGCAATCTGCAAGGCCCAGGACTCAAACCGTGCTCAGCCATGTGGGAGTCCAGCTACCTTAAACACCACCTGCCAACCCCTAAATTACATTTTAATATTTATTGTCATGAAATTTTTAAATGATATTCCCTTCTTCTTCTTCTTCTTCTTCTTCTTCTTCTTCTTCTTTTCTTCTTCTTCTTCTTCTTCTTCTTCTTCTTCTTCTTCTTCTTCTTCTTTTTTAGAGAGATATTTTTTGCTATAGGGTGTGTGCGCTCATCAGAAAAACAGAGAGAGACAATTTCTTCCCCTCAATTCTCTTCTTAGGATTTTGGGCATGCATACACATGTCCCTGGCATGAGTTTCAAGTCGCTGGGACTTGAACCACAGTTGGCCATGTGGGAGTCCAGCACCTTAACCACTACACCACCTGCTGGCCCCAATTTATTTTATTTTGCTTTTGAAAAAATACTTTGAGTTCTTTCTTTCTTTGTTTGTTTTAAATAATTCCTTTACTCAAATTTCTCCCTCCCTCCCTCCCTTCTCCTTCCCTCCCTCCCTCCCTCCCTCCCTCACTCTTTCTTTCTTTCTTTCTTTCTTTCTTTCTTTCTTTCTTCCTTTCCTTTCCTTTCCTTTCCTTTCCTTTCCTTTCCTTTCCTTTCCTTTCCTTTCCTTTCCTTTCCTTTCCTTTCCTTTCCTTCTTGTTTGACTAGAGAGGGACAGAGAGAAAGAGAGAGAGAAAAGGAAAGTATGAAAGCAAGCCACCAGGTCCAGGACATGAACCGTGGTTGGTCATGTAGGAGTCCAGTGCCCTTGACCACCACGCCATCTGCTGTCCCTTAACACTTTTCTTTTAACAGTTATTTATTTAATTTTATTTAGTTATTATTATTCTTCAATTTGATCAAAGAGAGACAGAGAAAGAGAGGGAGAGAGAAGGACAGTTAGAAAATGAGCCACCAGGTCTGGGACTTGAGCCTCAGACAGTCATGTTGGAGTTCAGCACTTTAACCACCACAACATCTGCTGGCTCCCACAATGTTTTATATATACATATATATATTTTTTTTTTTGAGAGGTTTTTGCTAGCCAGACAGACAGAGAGAGACAGAGAGACAGAAAGCGAGAAATTACCCCCCAGGGGGGATGGCCACGCTGCAATCCCTTCTCCTCCATTCTCCTCTCGGGATCTTGGGCATGCACGCACACACGCCTGGCGTGAGTTTAAGCCACCGGGTCCGGGACACGAACCGCGGTTGACTACATGGGAGTCCAGCGACATAGCCATTACGCTAACTGCTGGTCCCCCAATATTTTATAATTTTATAATTTTATTTGTGACTTACTTTTCACGTACTTATTTAGAAGTGTGTTGTTTAATTTCCAAATGTTTAATACTTTCATATGTATCTGTATTGATTTCTAGGTTAATTTTTTTATGATCAGATATTATATATATATTTTTTTTTTGAGAGGTTTTTGCTATAGGGTACATGCACTTGCCAGAAAGACAGAGACAGAGAGACAGAAAGTGAAAAATCACCCTCCAGGGGGAATGGCCATGCTGCAATTCCTTCTCCTCCATTCTCTTCTCAAAATCTTGGGCACGCATGTACACACACTGGCGTGATTTTAAGCCACCGTGTCCAGGACTCAAACTGTGGTCGACTATGTGGGAGTCTAGCAATATAGTCATTATGCCCACTGCTGGTCCCAGATTTTATATTTTATATGATTTAAATTGTTTTAAGTTTGTGAAAGTTTGCTTTATGACTCAGAAAATGGCCTAACTTGGTAAACGTTTCATGTGCACTTGAAAGAAATGTTTGTGTCTGTCTTCATTGAGTAGAGGAGATCTGTAAATGTAAAAGAGGGGTAAGTTGGTTGATAATGCTGTTCAGATCTATGGTCTTAACTTATTTTCTGTTTACTTTTCTACTGATTGTTAAGAGGAGTGTTGAAATCTTCAACTATGGTTTTGGATTTGTTTATTTAACTTTAATTTCTGTCAGGATTCACCTCACAAATTTCTGTTATTGGTATATACATTTTGTTTGTTATGTCTCAGTTAATTTTTACTTTTATCATTGTACATGTCCCTCTTTATCTTTGGTAATATTTCTTGTTTCAAAACTTACTTTGTATAATATTAAATAGATACTGTAGCTATCTTTTGAATAATATAATATTACCATTGTATATTTTTCTACTCTTTTAATTTATCTACATGTTGATATTTAAAGCAGGTTTCTTTTTTTCTTTCTTTTTATTAAACTATAGGATGTGTTCGCTTACCAAAGAGAGACAGAGAGAGACAGAAAAAGGGAAAGTGAGAAATCACCCCCCATGGGGTATGAATACAACACAATCCTTTCTCCTCCATTTTCCTCTCAGAAATTTGGGCATGCATGCTCATGCACTCAGCTTGATTTCCAAGCTGCTGGGCCGAGGAATCGAACCATGGCTTACCATGTGAGAGTCCAGTGCCTTAATCACCATGCCACTTGCTGGCCTCCAAAGTGGGTTTCTCCTTACATTTTTAATTTTTTTCAATTGCCAGAAGGTATATTGTTCACCAGAGAGAGATAGAGAAAGGGAGGGAGATGGAGAAAGCACTACCCAATGGGATGTGTATACAGCCACTTCTTCATTTCTCCATCCTAAGAACTTTAGGCACACACATAAATATACCCAATATGTTTTCCAAACAGTTGGAGCCAAGATTTGAACCACAGTTAGCCATTTGGGAATCCCACTCTCTTAACCACTAGGCTATGAAACTGGCCTTAGAGTGGCTTTCTTTTCAATAGTACTTAGCTGGTTCTTGCTATTTTTTCCCCCAGTGTAATAATGATGAACTGTGTCCTTTAAATATTGGATCATCAGGAAAGCCATGACACATTTCGCATAGAAAAGTATGTTATGACTTCCCCAAAGAACTAATGTATGCTTATACCATATATACATACATATATATGTTATCATATATTATATATAAATATATACATATTTATTATGTTTTTGCCATAGGGTGCATGTGCTCGCTAGAGAGAGACAAGAGAGAGTGAAAGTGAGAAGTTACCTCCCAGGGGGCGTGTCCATGCACAATTTCTTCTCCTCCATTCTCCTCTCGAGATTTTGGGCATGCACACACATGTGCCTAGCGTGATTTTCAAGCTGCTGGGTCTGGAACTTGAACCATGGTTGGCCATGTAAGAGTCCAATGCCTTAACCACCATGCCACCTACTGGCCCCTATACAATTTGTATCTAATCCAAACTTTGCTATGTTTGGATTTAGGCTATCAGTTTATTGTGTGCTTTCAGTTTGTTTCTTTTTTTTCCCCTTTGTTCCCTCTCTCTGCTATCTTTGATTGCTTGAATTTTTTTTAGTTTAAAATTTTTACTCATCTTTTGACTTTTTTATTATATTAGGGCATTGGAAAAGTCATGATTTTTTTTCTATGCAAAAATGTGTTGTTATAATTGTCTTGACGACCCAATATTTGTTTTGTTAATTTTTCAGTGGTTGCTCTTTGGATCATAATATGCATAGCTAACCTTTCTTTCTTAATTTCTTTTTAAAATTATTTTATTTAACTATATTTATTTATTTATTTATTTATTTTCAGTTGACCAGAGAATGACAGAATGAGATAGGGGGAAAGTGAGAAAGTAAGCCTCCAGGTCCAGGACTTGAACCGTGGTTGGCCATGTGGGAGTCCAGCACCCTTAACCACCACACCACCTGCTAGCCCCCATACCTAACTTTTCATATCTACTCAGTATTCCACCACTTTAGGCAAAATGTGGATGACTTTAATATCTTCCTAAATATTTATCTTTTTATTGTTCTTTTCTATTCCTAATTTCAGATCCCCTCTGAAATAATTTTCCTTCAGCTTGAACTTTTTAAAGCATTTCTTTCTTTTTTGCCATGGGGTGCATGTGATTGCTGGAGAGACAGAGGAAGTGAAAAATCACCCTGCAGTGGGGATGGCCATGGTGCAATCCCTTGGCATCCAATTTCCTCTTGAAATCTTGGGAATGCATGTGCACGTGCTGGGGTGAGTTTTAAACCTTCAGGTTTGGGACTCTAACTGTGGTCAGTTATGTGGGAGTCCAGTAATATAACCAATATGCCATCTGTTGGTCCTGAAGCATTTCTTTTATAGTAGATCTACTGGTGAAAAATACTCTTACTTTTCCTCATCACAGAATGTCTTAGCAGTTAGCGTAATGGCTATGTTGCTGGACTCCCATATAGTCGACTGCAGTTCGCATCCCGGACCCGGTGCGTGTGCGTACGTGCCCAAGATCCCAGGAGGAGAATGGAGGAGAAGGGATTGCCGGCGTGACCATCCCCCCTGAGGGGTGATTTCTCGCTTTCTGTCTCTATGTCTCTCTCTGTCTGTCTGGCGAGCGCATGCGCCCTATAGTGAAAACCTCTAAAAAAAAAAAAAGAATTCTGTTTTATTTAATTTGCTTTTTGTCACAGAAGGTGTGCGCTTGCCAGAGAGAGACAGAGATAAAGAAAGAAAGAAATCACCCTGCTCCCAGAGAGATGGCCATGCCACAATCTCTTCTCCTCCATTCTCTTCCTGGGGTTCTGCGCATAGATGCACATATGCCTAGTGTGATTTTCAAGTTGTCATGTGTGAGACTGGAACCATACTCAGCCATTTGGGAATCTAGCATCTTAACCACCATGCCACCTACTGACCCTGGGTATATAATTTTGATTTAATAGTTCTTTTTTTCATCATTAATTATTTTAAATTAAAAGTTAATCCATTTATTGAGAGAGAGAGAGAGAGAGAGAGAGAGAGAGAGATTACTAATCGGGGTCATCACAGAATAATCCACCCTTATTCTCAGCCAGCAAAGAACGATTTGGGATCTGAACCCTGGGTCTTCCCGTAGGTACCCTACTGCCTACACTATTGTATCTAGGCCAAAGTCCAAAATTTTTAGTGTAGTATTGGGACCTTTCCACATGTATTCCGTGTTCTAGCCATTCTATTTGGGATTCTGCGTACTACCCATTTTTCTTAAGCATTTGTACTTCTATAACTACTATATCTCTTACTTGATATACTTTTCTCCAACCTTGTTCTCCCAGGATATTTTTTTCTTACCTATACTTTGAGATTTAGCTAGACAGGCCTTTTGCCCTATGAGGGATAGGGCATGGCTCAATGGGCTGGTTACAATGACAAGGCAAGATGGAAGAACACCTATTGGGCAGGTAATTCTGAAGGGGAGAACTAAACAATGTCAGTGCAATGTATGTGCAGCACATTAAATATATTCAGAAGGGAAATATGCACCATGAGATGTTAAGTCTCTTATGTACTTTTAGATAAATACTAAGGAGAGATGGAGAAATGCCTGGAGTTTTCACCTCAGTACTTCTGAAGAGCCAGAATTTAATTTCACAGGCAAAGGCAGGAACATGGAAGAGAGAATATGCTTTATCTTACAGTCCTAGTTCTCTCGCTTATATAGCTTACAATTTTGAAAACAGCCTCAGAGTGAGTCTTCTCTGTATTCCAACTTTTGTCATCATCCTGGAAACTTCAATGTCAAAGACTCATCCAAGCATTCTCAACTTTAGTGATGTACATCAGCCCTCCAAATTTGAAAATATTTCCTATGACCATAATGTGAAACTTGAATTGTCCAGATTTGAAATATTTTTTAAATTTATTTTTATTTATTTATTTTTAAAAAATTTTATATACATTTTAAACTTTAAATTTTATTATTATTATTTAATAAATTATTTTAAAACCTATACTACTTTTTATGCATCTCTATACATTATGCTTTTTTTGGGCTGTTATTGATACTTAGATTTCTTGAAGCTCTGTCTTTATTCTGAGTATCAGCACCCTTCTCTTTGTGTTATTGTCTAGCCTAGATGCCAGGTTAGGTTCAACTACTCTCTTGTCAATACTTTCATATGTTTTGCCATGTGTTATTTCACTGCGCATAGCACCATGACCTCAATTTAGGAACAATACAAAAGCCAGTCTTCTGTATTCCAATATGTGGGGTTCTGGAAAAAAATAATTCTAAGTAAATATTAGTATTACAAGAATAGAAATATGCATGTTATCATTAATCATAATAACATATATTTATTTTTATTCAGAATAAAAATCCAAAAATCCAACCAATTCTTTAAGGAAATGCAAGTCCTTTTTTTATTTTTTAGGGTTTTTCACTATAGGACGCGTGCACTCGCCAGACAGACAGAGACATAGAGACAGAAAGCGAGAAATCACCCCCCAGGGGGGAAGGTCACGCCGCAATCCCTTCTCCTCCATTCTCCTCTCGGGATCTTGGGCACGCATGCACACGCACCCGGCGTGAATTCTTTTTTTTTCTTCTTTTTTTTGAGAGGTTTTTGCTATAGGGCGCGTGTGCTCGCCAGACAGGCAGAGAGAGATAGAGAGATAGAAAGCGAGAAATCACCCCCCGGGGGGATGGCCACGCCGCAGTCCCTTCTCCTCCATTCTCCTCTTGGGATCTTGGGCACGCACGCACATGCGCCTGGTGTGAGTTTAAGCCACCGGGTCTGGGACGCGAACCGCAGTCGACTACATGGGAGTTCAGCGACACAGCCATTATGCTAACTGCTGGTCCCCTGGCATGAATTCTAAGCCACCGGGTCTGGGAGGCAAACTGCGGTCGACTACGTGGGAGTCCAGCGACATAGCCATTACGCTAACTACTGGTTCCCGGAAATGCAAGTCTTAATGATACCATTCGTAGAAAAAAATTGGTTCTAACATCCACATAAAGAGAGTAACATATATTAGAAATAGTATAAACAAAATAATGAGAATTTTAAAGCTGTAACACAACATACCATCAATGATAGCACATGAAAGATTACCTCATTAAAGACAATTTTAGGGGGTCTGCTTAATATGATCTAAGCAATCAATGTAGTTAACTTACCTAGTTTAATCTGCCAAAATTATATGTATTATATATGTAGATATATTTATATATGTGTATATGTACATATATAGCTGTAATTATATATAAAATAAAATTAGATATAAATTTATATATACACACATATAAGTATATGTATACATATATACACACACATATATAATTAATTTCCAGCGGTGAAGCACTCAGTGGAGAGATACAGAAAGACACAGACAGAGGGTTAAAATTCCCCACAGTGGGGCATGGTTACACTACAATCTCCTCTCCATTTGTTTATCCTGTGAGATTTTGGACATGTACGCAGATGCGCTTGGTGTGTTTTTCAAGCTGTTAGGGCTGAGACTCAAACTGCGTTTGGCCATATGGCATACAACTCCTTTAATGACTAAGCTATGGGGCCAGCCCATGGGACAATGGAATAATGTTTTTATTGTTCAGTATTCTTGATTGCAAGCAAAAGAAAATCAACTCTGTCTAAAATAGAAGCAAAAAAGAATAATAATTTATTTAAATGTTGGCACGTAGGATAATTCATAACAAGTTGGAGAGCAAGACTTAAAAATGTGTGGGAATCAGATGAAGCAAGGTTGAGAAAAGATCCCATTATGGCAATAATCTGCAAAGGACACTTTCCATGCTGCTGCTGCTGCTGCTAGACCTTGTACCCATTCTGCTGCCACCACTGTTGCAAATAATTTCTGATGGCCTCTGCATCTTTGTTTCATTTTCTCATGATACTAAGTCCCAGTATAATGCATCATCCAATTGATCAAGATTGGGTCATATGTATACTCATAGCTTTTAGGGAGTGGCAAGAGGGGGATATTTGCTATTTCCTTGGTGTTTGAAGAGGGAAGTAGGATTCTGTCTCTTCCCTGTCTTGGGATTTCCCCAATATAGGAAGGATATTTAGATGTTGAGCTGATAAAGATAGCAAATGTCCACTCTATCCTCTAAGCAGTACTCCTTAAATATTATTTATCTTGGCCAAGATTTTGATTGGTATTGGACAGCATGAGTTCAAGATTGTATTTGCTGACAACTACCTGGAGTGCTGCTAGTCAATGTTGCCAATTAAATGAGGACCCATATGCTTAAACAGACAGTTGAATTGGGAGTAAGATTGATATCGTCTTGTGAAAGCTAAGTTGCCTAATATAGATGCAGGGCCAACTAATAAGGCTACCCCTGGTGCAAAGCAAGCTGTGGGAGTACCCATAGATATGGCCAGAAGTCTACTTTTAAAAATGTTTATGAATTTGCTCTAATTTACTGATAAAGGGAGCATTTATGCTTCATCTAGCAAATTATAGTGAAATTAGTCTGGAAAAGTTTTATAATTGATGCCTCCTTAGCCATTAAAAAAAGAAATCAGTAAAGGTCGTATAGAATAAAATGCTAACTATGAAAATTTGACTGATAATTGCTACTCTTTGGTATCTTTTTCAGAAGAAGTTATTTGAGAAATGTACACCAAATAACTAAAAAAGAAAACTTCCATGAGATTTCTTTTTTTTTTTTTTTTTTTAACAAGGTCTCATGATGTCATCCTCCTCTTGTCTCAGCCTCTGAGCTGGATTGTAGGTGACCGCCACTATGCTCAACTCTTTATTTAGACAGGGTCTGACTGTGTTGCCTAGGCCAGACTCCGGCTCCCAGTCCTCCTTTGCCAGCTTCCCCAAGTCGGCTGGAGTACAGGTGCATACCACCGTCCTGGCTTTTAGGTTAGTTTGGGAATTGAACCCAGACCTCCCATGTGGTCCCAGCCTGTGGAGCACAGTATTTTAGCAGCTTGCATCACAGTGGCTGGGCCAGAAATATATTTTTCTCCTTTTGAAAAATAAGATGTGAAAGAAAAATTTATGTTAAAAATTTATTTTGAATAGCTAATGTGGTCACAAGGTTTAAACATGGCATTTCTTCTGCACTGTCTCTCCAGTGATCTTTCCACCATAGTTAACTACTTGTATTAGGTTTTGTGAAACTTCCAATTACTTACATGTAAATATAAAAAAAAAATATGTATATGAGGTCTGGCAGGTGGCAAAGTGGTTAAGGGCACTGGACTTCCACATGACCAACTGTGGTTCGAGTTCCGAACCTGGTGCCTTAATTTCTCACTTTCCCTCTCTCTTTCTGTCCCTCTCTGAGAAAACTTAAATAAATAAATAAATAAATAAATAAAGTTAAATAAAATAATTCTTTAAAAAATATGTATATGGGGACCAGCTGTTTGTGTAATGGCTATGTCGCTGTATTCCCAGGTAGTCGACCGTAGTTTGAGTCTCAGACCCGGTGGTTTAAACTCACACTGGGTGTGCATGCATGCGTGCATGTGTGCTCAAGATCCTAAGAGGAGAATGGAGGAGAAGGGATTGTGGCATGGCCATACCCTCTTTGGGGTGATTTCTTGCTTTCTGTCTCTCTCTTTCTGGCAAGCGCACACACCCTATAGCAAAAATCTCTCAAAAAAATGTATATGTAGTCTTGTTTATTCCTTTTAAAAAATACATAAATATTGTACTATATTCACTTTTATTTATCTATCTATCTATCTATTTATTTATTTATCTATATTCACCTTTCTGATCTTGCTTTTCTGTTGTTGTTTTTATTGTTGGCTACTGGGGTGTGGCTCACTGAGGAGAGAGAGAGATAAAGTGAGAAGTCACCTTCTAGAGGATGGTTACTCTGCAATCTCTTCTTCTCCCTTACCCTCTTGGGGTTTTAGACACTCATGCACATACGCTTGCTGTGATTTTCAAGTGTCTGGGTCTGGGACTCAAACTTTGGAGTCAGCCATATCAGATCCAGCTGTCTTAACTTTCACGCCGCCTGCTGTCACCACATCTTTTTTTTTTTTTTTTTTTTTTTTTTTTTTAAAGTTTAAGAATAGTTGTTAGAGGGGTCAGCAGGTTGCATGGTAGCTAAATGCCCTGGTCTCTCACATGGCTGAGTGCAGTTTGAGTCCCAAATCTGGGAACTTGCTTTCTCATGTCCCCCCCTCCCCATTCCATTGCTCTGTCCAGCTCTGGTCAAATAAAAATAAATAAATAGGGGGACCAGCAATTAATGTAATGGCTATGTCGCTGGACTCCCATGTAGTTGACCGCGGTTCGAGTCCCAGACCCAGTGGCTTAAATTCACACCAGGTGCATGTGTGTGTGCGCCCAAGATCCCGAGAGGAGAATGGAGGAGAAGGGATTGCAGCGTGGCCATCCCCCCAGAGGGTGATTTCTCACTTTCTGTCTCTCTGTTTCTGTCTTTCCGGTGAGCACACGCACCCTATAGCATAAACCTCTCAGAAAAAAAAAAAAAATAGGGGCCAGCAGGTGGTGTGTTGGTTAAGAGTGCTGGATTCCCACATGATCGAGTGAGGTTCGAGTCCCGGACCTGGTGGCTTGCTTTCTCACTTTCCCTTTTTCTCTCTGTCTCTCTCTGGTCTAATTAAGTAATAATAATAAGTAATAATAATAATAACAACAACAACAAAATTAAATAAATAGTTCTTCAAAAATAAATAAATATATTTAAATAAAATAATTATTTTAGAAAAAGATGTTAGACGTTTTTCTACAGAGATATAAAATTTTTTGTCATTGTTTTTCTTTTTACAATTTTCTTTTCTCTCTCTTTTTTTAAAAGAGTTTTTTGCCTTAAGGCATGTGTGCTTGCCCAGGAGAGAGAGAGAGAGGAAAAGAGAGAGAGAGAGAGAAAGTGAGAAATCACCCTCTACAGAGATGGCCACACCACTATCCCTTCCTTTCCGTTCTCCTCTCAGGGTCTTGGGAACACATGCACGCACGCACAGAGTGAGTTTGAAGCCACCAGGTCCAGGTCTTGAACTGTGGTCCGCCATGTGAAAGTCCAATGATGTAACTGCTATGCCAAGTTTATTTTATTTTATTTATGACAGAGAGTGTGTGTGAGCAGATGACAGAGAGAGAAAGAGAGAGAGAGATAGAGAGAGACACTTCAACAGTGTCTCCTCATATATGATTCCCCTTCCCAAACCTTCCAGCTCATCAGGTACTTGGGCACACAAGCACATAACTGGTGTATTTTCAGAATGACTGGGGGATTTAAACTGTAGTTGGTCATGTGACTTTCAACACTATAGTTCAAGGAAAAAGGGAGAGAGAGGTATTTTTTACAAGGTCTCGTTATGTCATCATTCTTTTGTCCCAACCTGTTTTTTTTTTTTTTCTTTTTTTAGCGAATTAATTTTATTTATCATTATTTTTACAGGGCATTTGGACTTACTAGAGAGAGACAGCAAGAGTGGGAAAGTGAGAAAGCAAGTCACTCGGTTTGAGACTTGAACTGTGGTTGACCATGTGAGAGTATAACTCCTTAACCATCACGCACCTGCAGGACCATTTTCCCAGCCATTTTTTAAAAAAGAATTATTTATTTAATTTTATTTATTGTTATTATTGTTTAATTTTCTATAGGGCACATGTGCTCACCAGAGAGAGTGGGAGAGATGGAGAGAAAGAGAGTTGGAAAATGAGAAAGTAAGCCTCTAAGTCTGGGACTTGATCCACAGTTGACTGTGTGTGAGTCCACGCCTTGACCACAATGCCACCTGCTGGCCCCTTGTCCCAACCTTTTAGTTAGTTAATCTTATGCCACCAGGTTTTTAGAGCAAGCAGGAAATCAAACCTTGGCTTCCCATGTAGTTTTAACCTGCCAAGTAGCAGCATCAACCAGCATTCACTACTGTTGGTGGGCTCATAATTTTTAAAGAAATTTCTTTCAACAGAGTGAGAGATAAGCACCTTTGACAAGGTCTTCTCATATCACAGTCTTACCCCCAGCTTCTCAGCCAGCCAAGATTATAGGCACATCCACAGGTATGTTTAGGCAAACCCAGGTTCTGGCCCTGGGTCTCCCATATCATCACAGTAGCATGCAGGCATGCACCTCACTGCCTGTGTCACTGTGACTGGGCCAATTAACAAAAAAATTTAGTCCTCTGTTTGAGAACTGATGCAGTATAGAACTGGGTTGTGCTTTGTGATGCATTCTGAAAATCTTTTTCTTCTGACAATTGAATTAAACTAATTTATAGGACCAGATGGAGGCATGGTTGGGGCAACTGAATCCTACGTGACCAAGTGTGCAATTCAAGTCCTGGACCTGGTGGCTTGGAGAACATGTGGGGCTCATGTGTGTGCGTGCTCAAAATCCCAAAGGGAGAGGTGGGAGAGAATTGATTGTGGTATGACCATCCTTATGGAGAGTGCTCTATATCACTTCTGTTCTCTCTCTGGTGGGGGTGCATGTGCCTTCTAACAAATTAAAAAAACACAACTCACTTATATTCATTGTTATAACATAAGTTTGTGTTTGATTCTAATTATTTTAATATTGCTATTTGTTGGTGAATTGTTTGTTGCTGTACTTAAAAGCACACCTTAGACTTAATTAGCATAATGTTTTCTGATTGAGTTATGTGGCCTTTGAAATATCATTACAGAAGATAAAAATGTTTTGGAGATATAAAAAAAGTCTGTGAACATGAGGATAGTAGAATGTTATGTATGTGTTCAACATGTGTAGAGTTAAAGCAAAACATAGCAATCACTTATTTGGAGGAGAGGAGGTACGGAGTTTATCGATGTCATCCCATTGATGGCATGAGAAGATAAGTCTTATGCAGTCAGCTGGCTAGAATTAAAGGCCACATCGCCAGGATGAGAAAATTTGCTGAAAATGATGGTGTGTGAGATAAAATGATCATTTCCTTTTTGACAATTATGAAGTTAGGATAGATAGTGTGGGAGGTGTAAGGGTTACAAAGAGGATTAGGTGTAAGAATAACAAGGCAGAGTGGGAGGATAGCATTTAGTGCAGATGGTAATGTAATGTATTGTGGCTATATTGTGGGGCATATTAAAACTGGCTAAAAAAATTATTTCAAGCCCTTTAAGGATCTCTTAAGAGATGAACTTTTTCTTTTCAAATAATCTTTGTAAATACTAGGTATTCCCTTTCAATTAACATTAAGAATGCTTGATCCACTTATGAAGTAAAACATATTTTGACCATATTAACAAAGTGAGTGGATATCATAGAGATTTATGGAACTATGAGTGAAGTGTTTGTACTGATTCTTTTCAATCTGTGTAAATAGTATATGTCTAAGCATGGTACTAGTCTCCTTTAGTAACTATTGTTTGGAACAGCTATTGACTGTTAAAGGATTGTAAAACAGATTGTTGAGCAAGTTGGGCAAAGTAAAAAAATACAACTTTCTTGGCTAAACTAACGTTGACACCATAGCACATGGATATACATTAGAAAAATTTCCCCACAATGTTTATAATTTTATGTTTGTACTACATATATGAACCTGCAAACAAATGCTCCATTAGAGAGAAATCTGAGCATCCTACATTGATTGCTTTTCCCTCAGCAATGTATTTGTTTCCAGAAATAGCTAATGACAAAATATTAGGAAGGAAAACCTGCTGAAGTAAAAAACCTGCTCTCTTGTGGGTAACATATTTGTAACCCAAGAACACTGCATGTTTACTTGACAATAGTTGGCATTCAATAATAACTGGTGAATCACTGTGCAAATTAATGAGAATTACACACAATGGGGGCAATTTTGTAAATAGGTTAAGATAGTCACATATGTCATTTAAGGGATTTTAGAAAGGCATTCTGCTCCTATTCATTGTCCTTAAGATCGTTATTGTAATATCTGAAACTGATTCTTAGAGGTACTTGTTGGTGGGTTATGGCTTTGCTTTCTATGGTATTGTTTATTAAATTAAAAAAAAAAGCCCTCAGAAAAGTGTAATGTATTACTTACAACACCCTATAGTCCATGAATTTATAGATTAGAAAATTTCTCTCATAAAACTGGGAAGTAAATGTGGGATTAGGGGTTTGATCACACACACACACACACACACACATACACACACACACACACACACAGACAGAGAAATAGCATGAGTATTTTGGTGGGGAAATGAAAGCTCTTTTTAGAGAGCTGCCTCTTTTTGTTATCTTAGGTAGGTTGGATAAAAATTTGTAGACCTTAATGGAAAGAGAAGGGGTAAAAGAAAACTTAAAATAAAAAACTCTACTTCATTATTTTCATATTAGAAAGGAATTCAAGGAGCTAAGAGCTTTTTATGTTGTTATTATATAAACGCCACCTGAAGAATATAGCCACAGGTGATTCCTTGAATAGAAAGCTTCATGTTTTATGTCATGTGACTGGTACTCTGGTCAGAAGAGACTGGGGACCAAGAATTGGTTCTGTATCAAAACGTTCATCTGGCTGCCTACTGGGTGACCTAACCAGAGCAGACACTATTGAGTGGTGATTAACTTATGAAAGGAGAGTCTCTCAGGAGTTTTGAAATTAAGACAACAGAAGCAGAGTCAGTAGAAAGAAAGGAAGAGAGACATAAGAAATAATTAGTTCATTAAATAAATATTGAACACTATGTGCCAGGCATTGTTCTAAGAGGGTCAAGATGCAGTAGTGAACAAAAATTTGTCTTCATGGACTTACATTCTAGTTGAGGAGATTGACAATAAATAAATGAATAAATAGATTATTTAAGGTAGTGACAAATTCAGAAAGAAAAATAAATCAGAAAAGGGAATAGTCATCTTTAGTTTCAGTAGTCATAGAAGTCCTCTCTTATGAGTTAAGTAGAAGGATACCTAGACAATATGCGAGGGAACCATGAGACTCTCCAGGCAGAAAAAAATAGCAAACTCAAAGGCTTTGAGATGGGAGTATGTTTGTCATATTTAAGGAACAGAAAGAAGACCAAGGTTGTTGGAGCAATGAGAGGTAGCTAATGAGATTGGATAATAACCAGGGATCATAATATATGAGGTCTTAACCATTATAGCAAATTTTTGCTTTATTTTAAATGTTATGGATAATTAATGGACTGTTTTGAACAGGACAGTGACATGATGTGACATCCATTTTAACAAGTTTACTTGGACTGCCTTGTGGAAAACTTACGGAAGGAAAAAGTCAGGAATTGTAATAGCTCACAAGAGAAATGCTGGTAGCTTGATATAGGGTATTAGCTGTAGAGGTTAGAGAAGTGGCTGGAGTCAGGATATATGTTGAAGGTAGGCCAGACAGAATTTGGTAATGATTTTGTTGTAGCATGGGAGGGAAAGAGAAGGCTGAAATGTAATTTTTAAAATGGCAGTAACTGTAAAACAGGTAAGAGGTACTTGAGACAGAGGAGATCAGTAGATGTACAAGTTATCAGGACTGCTAGTTGGTTCCTAGAGTTATTGCGCTTTAAAAATCACTGTTGTATCCTGAAATAACAGAATTGCTTTTTTTATACTTATCCGTGGCATGTGGTTTTATAGCAGCTGAGTCCATTTCCTGAGTTTCCTTTTATCCCCATGTATTCTTACAGTAAAACTGCATCACTTTATTTTTATATCTATATTCCCTGCAATATAAAAGACCTTAACTAATGTGGTTTTGCTGAGTACTCCTTGGGTTAACACAAATATTATTGATGTTGTAATGCTTTTTTTTCTAAAGTTATTTTATTTAACTTTATTTATTATTATTATTATTTTCCAGTTTGATCAGAGAGACACAGAGAGAGAGAGAGAGAGAGAGAGAGGAAGTGAGAAAGCAAGCCACCAGGTCCGAGACTTGAACCGTGGTCGGCCATGTGGGAGTCCAGCGCCTTTAACCACCATGCCACTTGCCAACCCCAGATGTTGTAATGCTTAATCCAAAGTCTTGGCAGGATCATCAAACATTGGCTTTAATCTATTTTTTTTTTTTAATGTCAAAGAAGTCTCTTTATTTGTATATATTTTTTACATTTAAAAAATTTACATTTAATCATTGTACATCTTTACAGTGTACAATATGGTTTTTCCCAGCATGAATACAGGACATATTAGTCAAGTATAAGACATTACCGTATACATTACCATCAGCAGATAACTTTTCATTTTTATGCCTATTAAGTGTTGTTTGTTCTTTCCCTGATTCCTTCCCTCCCACCTTCTATTACCCACTCTCTATTATCCATCCCCTTCTATATTGTTTCTATGTGGAGTTGCCCTCCCTGCTATTATACCTTCTAGTATTTGAGTTTCTGCCATAGAGTGCAGGCATTCCATACATATTGAGTGGGACATACAATGTCTGTCTTTCATAGTCTGGTTTACTTTGCTTAGCATTAAATCTCCCATATTTTTCCACTTTGTATCAAATGTCAGGGTCACATTTTTCTAATGCCTGAGTAATATTCCATAGAGCACATGTGCCACACTTTTTTGTTTTAAATAATTTCTTCTTTTTTTTAATATTTTATTTAACTTTATTTATTATTATTTTCCAGTTGGATCAGAGAGAGAGGATGAGGGAGAGAGAGAGAAAGTGAGAAAGCAAGCCACCAGGTCCAGGACTTGAACCATGGTCGGCCATGTGGGAGTCCAGTGCCTTTAACCACCATGTCACCTGCCGGCCCCAATAATTTCTTCTTTTTAAAAGTTAAATTTTTGTTTTTTTTACTTATTCATTCATTTATTTTAATTTGACCAGAGAGAGACACACAGAGAGAGAGGAAGCTAGAAAGCAAGCCACCAGGTCTGGGACTTAAACCATGGTTTTGTGGGAGTGTCCAGTGTCCAGTGCCTTAACCACCATGCCACCTGCTGGTCCCAACACACTTTTTTTAAAGAGTTATTTTATTAATTTTATTTATCATCATCATTACTTTTCCAATTTGATGAGAGAGAGAGAGAGAGAGAGAGAGAGAGAGAGAGAGAGAGAGAGAAAGAGAGAGAAAGAGAGAGGAAGCGAGAAAGCAAGCCATTAAGTCCAGGACCCAAACTGTGGTCGACCATGTGTGAGTCTGGTGCCTTAACCCTATGCCACCTGCTAGCCCCACATATGCCACACTTTTTCAATTAATTCATCTATGCTTGGACATTTGGGTTGATTCTACATCCTAGCAATTATAAATAATGCTACAATAAATATAAATGTGGAAGTGTTTTTCTGACTGAGGGTTTTTCTGTCCTTTGGGTAAATACTAAGAGTGGAATTATTGGGTCCTTTGGTAGTTATATTTATAGGTTTCTGAGGAACCTCCATATCATTCTCCACAGTGGTTGTACTAATTTACATTCCCACCAACAGTATAGGAGAGTTTCCTTTTTATCACAACCTCTCTAGCACTTACCATTATTTATTTTAAAAATTTATTTTAGAATTATTTTAACATTATTTATTTTATTTATTTAGTTTAATTTGACCAGAAAGGGACAGAGAGAGAGAGAGAAAGAGAGAGAGAGATGGAAAGTGAGAAAGTAAGCCACCAGGTCTGGGACTCGAACTGTGGTCGGACATGAGGGAGTCCAGCGCGTTTAACCACCACAGCCACCTGCCGACCCCTATTTTTAAATTTTAGCCAATTTAAGTGGTATTACATTCTGGTTTTGATTTGCATTTTCCTTATGAGATGTTAAGCATATTTTCATATGCTTTTTAGCTGTTCATATATCTTTCTTGGAGAGTTATCTATTCAGCTCATTTGCCCATCTTTTAATTGGATATTCATTCATTCATTCATTCATTTATTTTGTGAGTAAGCTGCTTGAGTTCCCTGTATACTTTGGTTATCAGGCATAGTTCATCTGGTTATGTGAGGCATAGTTTGCAAATATATTCTCCCACTCTGAGAGTTGTTTCCTTACTCTAATTATTGTTTCCTTTGCTGTGCAGAGCCTTTTTCATTAGGCTTTAATCTTTACTTTTTTTTTGGAGAGGTTTTTCGCTATAGGGCGCGTGCGCTCGCCAGACAGACAGAGAGAGACATAGAGACAGAAAGCGAGAAATCACCCCCCAGGGGGGATGGTCACGCCGCAATCCCTTCTCCTCCATTCTCCTCTCGGGATCTTGGGCACGCACGCACACGCGCCCGGCGTGAGTTGTAAGCCACCGGGTCCGAGACGCAAACCGCGGTCGACTACGTGGGAGTCCAGCGACATAGCCATTACGCTAACTGCTGGTTCCCATTAGGCTTTAATCTTAAAACACTCTGGTAGCTCAGTTTAATTCTAATGTTGTAGGTATCAATAATGATTTTTACAAAGGAAATTTGACAGTATTTCAAAGTAATAGAAACCTTAAAAGAGGCATGACATGACCTTTCTCAAAATTATTTAGTTATTTGTTCAGTATCCTGACAACAGGGTAACCTCCTTGAGAATAGAAACTGTGTTTTTTCTATAATATATCATTAGTGACTTACCAAGAGCCTGACAAGTGGCAGATCTTATCTGAAGGAATGAGTGGAGTAGTGTGCTGACACTTCATTTGTACTGCTTGACTTACATGTAAAACCCATCACTTTTTTTTCCATTGGTACCCTGACAAGTTTAGTTGTTTGTCACAAAGCTTTTTTTGGGGGGGAGGGGGGCGCGTGGCGCGTGCACTCACCAGAAAGACAGAAGAAGCAGAGAGACAGAAAGCGAGAAACATGGTCGACCACCGCCCAGTGAGGGATGTAAATAAATAAATAGATAAATAAATAATTAATAAAAAAGAAAAAATATTTAAAAAAAAGAAGCAGAGAGACAGAAAGCGAGAAATCACCGCCCAGCCATGCCCCATCTCCTCCATTCTCCTCTTGGGATGTTGGGCACACACGCACACGTGCCTGGTGTGAGTTTAAGCCACCAGTCCTGAACTTGAACAGCGGTCGACTACATGGGAGTCCAGTGACATAGCCATTACGCTAACTGCTGGTCCCAACACAAAGCTTATACTCAATGGAGTCATTGATTTAAAAAATAGTTATAAGAGCCAGTAGGTGGTGTGGTGGTTAGAAGCACTGGATTCCCACATGTCTGACTGTGGTTGGAGTCCCGCACCTGGTGGCTTGCTTTCTCCCTTTACCTTTCTCTCTCTCTTGTCTTTCTCTGGTAAAAAAAAAAAAAAAAAAAAAAAAAAAAAAAAAAAAAAAAAGGAATTACATAAATAAATAAGTAAATACATATTTATTAAAAAAATGTATTTATAATCATAGAGGGTAGATTTCAACTTGTAGAAGTTGAACCAGAAACTTATTTGGGTTTAAAATATAGATGTCATTTGTTTACTTAAAAAAAAATTTTATGTGCTACATAAAAATAAACATAAGTAGGATAAGAGTTTTTTTTTTGTAACATCTGTGTAAAAATTATTATTAGCACTGCTAATCCAAGGACTTAATCATTGGTATGATACCTGTATCGTCACCAGATGCAAGCTTTCTGAACCTAACAATAAATAAATAATTTTGAATAATTTTAGTATAATTTTAAAAAGAAACAAAAATGTAAACATTTTTTGTTCGCAAAGCTTGCTCATTGGTCCAAAGGTAGACCATTTATAAGTGAATATTTTAAAGATGTGCCATTGTGTTTCTAAATTACAGTTTTCCTTTCATATAAAACAAAAATAGATATCCATGAATAGTAGTTGTTATGAAAACAGCATTTTAGTAGCTGCATCAACATAATTAGAAAAAATACAGAAAGATTTTCAAGTAAACTCAATCTTCAAGACAAGAAAGTAACTTTTGTTAAAAATGGAATTCTACCACCAGCCACATCTGTCAATGGAATGTTTTGTATACAGGCTTGGGATACAGTAGATTTGAAGACTCAAACTGAACTCGTAGAAATGTAGTGAGTTAAGAATATAAAAA